>PVKS010016999.1:0-42936 GCA_004027875.1 Aplodontia rufa
ATAGTTCTTTTAACATGAAAGATGCAAATGTCTATTTTTTTCTCCCAATGGAGTTTAAATGAAACTTATCAAATTGTAAGACATCAATCCGTACAACTGGGAATTTATGATATCAAAATTTAAAAAAATAACAAGTTTTTAAATGTCTATTTCAAATAACATTGTTTTCCATGCTCCTTTCCTGTATGACATCAAAACCAGTAAAATCTTCATTTAGGCTTATATGCAAACTATGTTATAAGCCACATCAAAACTGAACTAAATTTTCATGCTGATTTTTTTTTAAAGAGAGGACAGTGAGAGAGAGAGAGAGAGAGAGAACTCATTTTTATTGAGTTTTTCACATAGCTTTCATTGCTCTGACACTTAGTTGTGCACTTGGATGCTGGAGTTTGAACCTGTGTACTTGCAAATGCCAGGCAAGTACCATAACCGTTGAGCCACCGCATCAGCCTACTGATATTTTTCCTAAGCAAATTGTTAACAAGATTTTGAAACCTCCAGGGAGCAATAATTTTGCTGAACTATTCACTGGCATAAAATATTACTCATATCCTATAAATCATCATTTTCTACTCATTCAAGCATATTTAGTTCAGGGTAATAAAAGAAAACATGAATACAAAGTCTGGTTTTACCATTTCCACATAAAACCTGCCATTTGTCACCTACTCTAAACATCAGTCTTCTCATTTGCACAATGGAAATGGTGCCACCATCCTGGCCTAATTTACAAAGCAGTTAGGATAACTTAGTGATGTAAATTATAAAAGTGCTCTATTAACTCTGAAAGGACTCAAATATAATATCCTATTCACCACACCACGTCATGTCATTTGAAAAATACCTATTCTCAAAACATTTTAGGTGTTTCACATTATTAATAATATCACAAGAGCCAACTGTCCCACCCGTTCCTGCATAGTCTCTCAGAGTATGCTAAACAAGCCCTAACCCTCCTGTGGCCCTGAGCCCTTTCTATAGCAAGTAGCATAGGTCATGGTAACCACAATGTGACTTCAGTATAACTGCTCACTCCTGAGGTGTGGGTGACACATTTGCTTACTACTTGCTAAGGCCTTATCTCTGAATTCAACGATCCTGCTCACTGAAAGCACAGCTACCAATCAGGCACCTGTGGACAAGGGAAGCGCAGCACTACTCTATAATGCTCCCGATGTCTGCTACATTCTAAAACTGGTCTTGATCTGATGACAATCTCCTGTACTTTTGTCATCTGTGAAGTTGTGACAAGTCAATGTGCTAAGTAGTCATTTCCTCTGGAATTTTGTTTTCACTACTTGCATTCTCTATATAAAGTTTGGGTCGAAGGAAGGAAGGAAGGAAGGAAGGAAGGAAGGAAGGAAGGAAGGAAGATAGGTAGGTAAGTTGGCTGGCTGGCTGGCTGGTTACAGCAAGCAATATGCTAAAATAGAAAATGACTTTTTGGAATGCCCTCAAAATGAGGCCCAGACAGAAGGCAACATAAAAAGGTTATTAAAACAGGAATTCTAAAAAAAAAAGAGAGAGAGAGAGAGACAGAGAGAGAGATAAGTGGGATCAGCACCAAAGAAATTTGGTCTGGAAATTAAGGTCCAAAGCAAGTAGTTTGTAACCAAAGTCTTTTGATTAAAATCAAAAGTGTCCTAGAGAACTATATTCCCTATGTAATCAACCTATCTCTACTGAAGGAACGAAGAAACCAAGTGCCAAACTTAGAAAAAATTACTTCTTCAGTGGCTCCACTACCTAACTCTGTACCTGTGTACCCTGACTTGCTACCTTTTAAAGATAAAGGGGACCATAGATGGGCTCAGGTCTCTCCATCCACAAGGAAGACTACAGAAGAAAGGGCAGTGTGGGAAATATAAATTGTAGGGCTCTTCTGGATACTGATGCTCTTACTGGCTTTTCTTGAAGAGAAGAGGCGCCACGCATTCAGTTGGCTGGCCTTGGAAACAGAACAAAAAGGGGAAGAGAAGTTGCGACAGCTGTACAGGCCACTTGGACCCTACTATTTTTGCTGCCCCCACTTTTGAATGTACACTTGATACTGACATTTGACATAAATGACTGTGAACACTCATTAACCCACAGGTTATTTTCTCATTTGGGAAGGTCTTCTTGTAAAGAGATCACAGTGGGACATGTACATAACATGTACATTCAGGCAGGCCCTCCCATGTTATACAACAAAAACAATACAGAATTCCAGGAGAGGAAAAAAGTCACAACTGTGACAAAGGACTTGAAGACAGCAAGAAATATTGAGATATATATTATCTCACTAAAATCATTATGTATGGCAAGTGAAATAGACAAATAGGATTTGGAGGCCTACAATGGATTCTCACCAATTGAATTTAGTTGTTGCCCTATTGCTCAGGTCGTCTTAGATATAGTACCTGTGAACCAATCAACTGCACAAACTAATGACACCTAGTGTGCCATGCTGGCCACTGCTACTGACTCTTTTTCAGTCCCTTGGGTACCAGAAGATCAAGTTCATTTTATCTTCACCTGGCTGCAGATTCCAAGACAGATTTAAGGAACAGCCATAGTGGGTACTTGAATTTTCTTGCTATACGTACCAAGGTGAAAAAAATGGAACAAGCTCCTCTCCCTTCAGAAATGACTCGCTTCCACTTAATCAATGGTACCATGCTGATTGAATGACTCAAAGAAAATCTGGTGATGGTTTTGGAACAGATGCTGATTCTCACAAGAGCCTAGGGTGGTGATTCATTAATCTTGATGTGCTATAGAGACCATCTATCCAAAAATTCCAGAGAGTAATATGGGCTTCCCTGAGACAGTAAAGGAAAAATTACTTATCTCCCTACCCCTGTCTCCCAAAAAGGAAGCCTGGTACTTACATGGACTACTTGGGTATTAAACAATATGGAATACTCAGGTATTAAACACACACATGCCTCATCTAGGCTCTACTACCCAGAAGATACAAAGGCTTCTAGTTCCGTACTTCAGGTCAAGCATTTTTCCCTGACAGTGGAGTTCACACCCTAGGTCAAATAGCCAGAAATCTATCCTTAATTTAGGGCTGTGAAAGCTCTAGAAAATCAGCAGGTCAGCTTAAACTTCCTTGCACAAGTCATAATGGGTAATATATTGGTAATAGACTATATCCTGACTGAACAGGATGAGTCTGAATGAGTACTGCTATCAGACAGAACAATCCATACATCCCATTGAAAAGAAAAAGGAAGCAAAATGATTATCTGAAATTAGATCTAATGGTGTTATCTTGAACTTTTACTCAATTTTCTGAGTCACAGTCCTAAGAAATATGGTTCACATGACTATTTCAGGACTCATTCTGTTGATAACAGACCTTACTTCATGTTGTACAAAATAAATAGGATGTATTTGGTCTCAGCACCTGACAAGATAAAAATGATCCAAGTAGTTGATGGGGTAATACATGAAAATTTGAGTTTGACCAAGAATGTGTTCGGATAAAGAATGGACTGTCGGGAAAAACTGGCTGTCATGGTCCCCAACCTTACCAAGATAATCAAACCATCTTCTACCCTCTATCTTCATCCTGTATCTGTAGCTAATGATAGGCAATCAAGTAGATCAAAGTTGCATGACTCCTAGAGACTGCTTGCTGTCTGGTATGATAGACTCACTTACTACTTGCTTCTAAATGTATTCTGCAAGGTTCCTCAGCTGTGATCCAACTCACTGAAAACATACCCATCATCCAGGCATATCTGGAGAATCTGCACTAACTACCACACTGATGTTCCTGATGTTTGCTGTACTGTAATATACTGCATTGCTCTGACCACTAAATCCATAACTTTCCATATTTATAGAGTGGCAAGCCAACCTGCCTGTTTATTTAGTTACTTAAGAATTTTGGTAGTCCTTGCAAACCCACGTGATAGCTGACAAATAATACAAAATATAGCAACATTCTTTACATGGTATCCTGGCATTTCAAACATTTAAAGGAATTGGCAAAAGCAAAGAAAGTTCAATGAATCTAAATACGTACTTTGATAGATTTAATACTCTGTTTTGCCAAACACCACAAATAACCAATATGCTTAAACATTAGCTGGACTCTTTACAAAAACAGAAAATTATGTCACCAGAAAGATTATTCCAATAGCTATGAAAATAATTTCAAATACATCCTTTCATAAAGTAAAAGTGATTTCCATTAATTATTTTATTATTCTAAATACATCTGCCACAATTTTAAATATGAACATTAGAAAGGTAATCGAGTAATATAAAACTTCCGGCTAGTTAAAGAGATCACAGCATAAATTATCTCTTTCCTGCATTACATAGGTCCTTAGAAATAAAGTTACCTTCCAGAACCAAGATTCTATGTACGTTTTTTATTTTTATTTTTGAACAACCATACAAATTTTTTAAAAAATAATATAAAATGTGTATAATTTCTGGATACTAGATTTACCCCCAGGAGTGCCCCCCCAATTTCTCACCCATATCCCTCTCTTCCCTTACCCACAATATCTCTAAAAAAAGTATTAGGCTATATAACATTATACCTTATCTGGATTTAACACATGATAATAGACCACCTTTCTCAATGGCCAGGGTCTAGTACCAACCTCCACAGATGAGTGGAGACAATCGACCCTTAGTTCTCTGGGTTAAGCTGATTTTACTCAGCATAATTTCTTCCATAGCCATCCATTTACCTTCAAAAGCTGCAATATCATTGTTTCTAATTGCTGTGTAAAATCCCATGGTATATATATACCACAGTTTTTGGATCCATTCATCCAGTGAGGGACATCTGGGTTGCTTCCATAGTCTAGCAACAGTAAATTGAGCTGCTATGAACATAGATATTGTTGTGTCACTATAATGTGCTGATTCTAAATCCCCTGGTCCCATGCTCTTGGTTAGGCAGAATTAATATAATAAAAATGGCCATTCTACTGAAAGCTTTATATAGATTTAATGCTATCCCTACAAAGATACCTATGTCGTTCTTTATAGACATAGAAAAAGCAATTCTCAAATTCATTTGGAACAATAAGAAACCAAGAATTGCCAAAACACTACTAAAGAAGAAAGATGAAACAGGTGGTTTTGCCACACCAGATTTAAAACTATACTATAGAGCCATAGTAACAAAGACAGCATGGTACTGGTATCAAGACAGGAAAGAAGACCAATGGAATATAATAGAAGACCCTGAAACAAACCCTCAAATCTTTAAACATCTGATTTTTGACAAAGGGGGACAAAATATTACATGGAGGAGTGACAGCCTCTTCAACAAATGTTGCTGGACAAACTGGTCAGCCACTTGCAGAAAGTTGAAATTAGACCCATATCTTTCTCCTTGCATGAGAATCAAATCAAAATGGATCAAGGAGCTAGGAATTAAACCAGCTACCTTGCAAATGATAGAAGACAAAGTAGGTCCAACACTTCAGCATTTGGGAGTAGACTAAGACTTTCTCAACATGTCTCCGAAAGTGAAGGAAGTAAAGTTAAAAATCAATGAATGGGATGCCATAAAGCTAAAAAGCTTTTGTACTGCCAAGGAAACAATCGTAAGAGTCAAGAGGTTTCCTACGGAAATGGAGAGAATCATGGGCTATGATTCCTCTGACAGAGGTCTCATATCAGGAATCTACAAAATCCTCAAAACTCTCAACTACAAAAACACTAACAGCCCAATTAATAAATGGGCCAAAGAGCTAAACAGAAACTTCTCATCAGAGGACATTGATCAAGCCAATGAATACATGAGAAAGTACTCTAAATCTCTAGTAATCAGAGAAATGCAAATGAAAACCACATTAAGATATCACTTCACGCCAGTCAGAATGGCAAAAATGAAGAAAATAAACAATAATAGATGCTGGAGGGGCTGTGGAGAGATAGAGACACTAACACACTTCTTAGTGGAGCTGCAGACTGGTACAGCCCCTCTGGAAAGCAGTGTGGAGAATCCTCAAAAAACCAGGGATGAGCCCACCATACGACCCTGCTATTCCACTCTTGGGTATCTTTCCAGGGGATTTAGAATCAGCACATTATAGTGACATAGCAATATCTATGTACATGTTTCAACAAAGATTATTTATAATATTTTCATTTTTTAAGAGAGAGAGAGAAATAGAATCATTTTTATTTATTTTTTCATCTGGTTTTTGTTTTTCCTACACTGAGTTGTGTATGTGACACTGGGGTTTGAATCCAGGTCCTTGCACATGGAAAGGCTGTAACCGCTGAGCCACTGTTCCAGTCCCTAATTTTCAATATTTCAGTATGTACCCCTAGTACAGCCTCAAGACAGTGAAATGACAACTAATCTCGGAGACAACCAGCAACCATTCACCAATCAATAAGTCCTTGCTTTTTAATAAAGCCTAGATATATCATTTTATACACAAAATATTATATATATTTAAATTTTATTTTAAGCCACTTTATTATAACAAGTAACTACTACCTTTCTCCCACCTCTGATTTCTTTTATCCAACTATATTCCCTCAACAATTTGTAGTTAATACTTAAACATCTGTTGCACAGTGCAGAAAAACACTATAGTTCACACTAGGTGGAGAAGGTATGTTTCCTCATCAAACTCAACAATCTGTAGCTTCCTGAAGTTGGTTTTCCTGGGCGACACTTCACAGTTGGCATGACTGTGTGGTCTCAATTTTTAAGAATAGAAGCAAAACATACACATGAATTAATTTAAACTTCAGTGTGTGTTGCTTGCAGGTATACTCTGTCCTCAGTACAATACTTTTATTAGTGTGAGAAAAACTGCTATTTCTAATGTTCATATCAGTTTAGGCATAAATAAAAAGCACATGTGAAAAACAAAACAAAAAAATCTCTGAGCTTTGTTCTCATTATATCTAGAGCACCAAATCCATTCCCTCAGCTCGACAGACCATAAGATCACTATGAAAAGCAGTAAACAATAACAAAATGATTTCCAGAAACATGGAAGTCAAGGGGAAGATCAATGTTTTCCCAAAAAAGAAACAAAAATCGGCCTGATGTTAGTTTATAGTTCAGAGGAAATCCTGATCAGTATAGTAAGGCAAAATTGTATTTGCTAGAAAAACAAGATTTCTTTTAGGAAGACAAATTAGCTGTCATCTTACCACACACATTTAATACACGGGCAGACACATAATTAGGATAAAAATAAAACAACTGAAACTGATTTGGAAAAAATGCCTTGCACACTTATGTTCAAGTTAGTTTAAGTTCACAATGGAAAGCAAGTCAATGTAATTATAGATGAAATTTTCGACTTGTCTTTCAATTTTACATATCATACCACTTTTTCTTTTATCTTCAGATTAACTTGATTTGTGATTCCTCAGTTTCAGACACTAATCTCTTTTGTGGCATATTAAATTTTTTCATTTAATCCATTTGAACATTTGCATGTTTATATTCTTATCATACTAACATTACTTATTAAGTGCCTATTAAATGCCAGACACTTTACTAGGCACTGGGCACCTGCACAAAACTGACATGGTCTCTCCCCTCACTTGTGATATTGTTAGAAAGACTGACTAGAGGATAATAACAAATGTGGTGTTTTACAAATGAAAACTATGAGGTACTAAGGGAATATATAACAAAGTTTGGGAGAAAGTAGGTTTACCAAGAACCCTACCTACGAGGAAGTGATTTTACCTGAGGCTTGATGGATAAATAGTTTATTTGTTAAGGGAATAAGAGAAGGTGAGGAGTGGGACAGAGGTCTCCCAGGGGCCATGCCTACTGAGGGGAGTTACTTACTACCTTTTCCTCACACACATTAGAAACAGATTATATTTCATAGATTGTTAAAGGTGGTTAACAAATTCAAAATGTTAAAACAAGGTATTTCATAAATTGCTAATGTTTTTATATTAGAACACTATAATTTATGAAATGGTATTCTTTTCTATAAGTTTGAACAAGATTTCATATGTCTACCAAGAAAGCTCTCTTAAGATACATTTAGACTATAAGAAAATTCACTTGATTCTTTCTAGAAAAGAATAAAATGTAAAAGTACTATGTGAACTCTCATAAATTTGGACCATAAGCAAAAGGAGAAAATCATTGGTAACACTTGTTAAAACATAAATATCTGCCAAAAAATTTGCCTTAATATCAACTGATAAACACAATTCCTATTTATGAAAGAGTAAAATTCAAATACAGAATCATTAAGCAAAGAGAAAAGAAAAAAAACAATGTTGATAGTAACGTCTAAGCAAAGAAGTGTCTCAGTGAAGAAATGTGGGTATCCACACAAATGCACCTAATTTCAGTATTAACATGCATGTATGTATTTCAGAAACAACAGTGAGGACACTGTTTTTAAAATAAATTTTCCCAGTACCTTTCAAGAAATTCCTAGACACAGGACTATCCCAGAACCATCAATAAGGCCAAATTTGTGTCAAGAACATTTTGTGATTTCATTAATGGAGGTAAAGATAACCTTGCTGTTACTGTTGTTGCCACAGTTGTTGTGCTGTACATATGTGTTTTAATGTTGATAAAACTGCTTTAAACACAAATTAAATTTCATTTACAAATTCTTTAGTCAACCATTAGTCACAATCCCCTCAATCTCTGAATGACTTAGAGAAATATAATAAGTTTTCTGAATATATAAATGTCTGAATTATTTAAAAATAGAAAATACATTACAACAGCCATGCAAAATTTTATCTTAGTCAAATAGGGTGACAGGAAGTAAGTCAAGCCTATCAACTGAAGAGAGGATGTTCAAAACTGTGATGTGCTATTTCATCTACTCCTACAACATATGGCACTTAGTCATAATGTCATAAACCAATTATTATCAGGAATTACAATGCCTGAATAAGTAAAACATTAGGCACATTTATTTGCAATCTATTTACCACTTGTGAAAACTGGTCAATGAATAAAGCCAAAGTTTTGCATATTGCCCAGTATACTGTGAAAAATCAATGAATATTACAGAGCGTTACTATTAATACCTTTCTTAATCTCTAAAAAAGGTCAGATTAAAATGCAAAATGTTCCAGCTCCCTGTAATACACATGATTTTCAAGAAAGTGCAGGATAGGCCTTTATACTCCCAGATTTCCACTTGGATGTTTTCTAGGATAAACATCCTAGGGAATGAAGGAAAGGAAAAAAAATGTGGACATGTTTTCACATGATTTTTGAATCACTTTTTGAGTTGTGAAACACTTTAGACCATTAAATATGACTCCTGGAGTCATAGACTGTATTTGTGTTGTTACCACTGCATTTTTGAAGCTCAGAACACCACATGCACATAGTAGAAACTCAAATATTTGCTAAATGGAAGAAAAAATAAAGCATACCTAATCCTACTTTGTCTTAGTGAACTTTAAAAAACATTAGTAAATGTTGTCTCTCAATGCTAACTTAAGAGCAAAAAAAGCAGCAAAAGTTAAACCTTTGCTTCATCAACTGACTAGCACACATTTAGGACATCATCACTATCTATAAATGCTTGCTTGCTATAATTCAGAAGTATTTCAAAGGCTAATGTTGAGAAAATAGCATATATAATAGCTCACTGCAACTGAACTAATCATTCTATAATCCATATTTCACTGTTACCATTCCTTTGTTTACATATTTCCAATGACTCTTCATAATCTTTAAACTAAATTCCAAGTTCCTTAGCCTGGACTCACAGGCCTCTATTTATCCAACAAAAATTTACTAGACTCCTTCTTTGCACCGGGTGAATACTAAGGATAAAGAAGATGAACAGCAAATGGATCCTTGCATTAAAGAGCTCATATCCTAGGGAAGAAGTATTCAGAAACATCTGGCAGAGACACAGTCAAGGGAAAATCATAGTCTTAAGTTTCAGACTACCCAATGCAACCTCTGAAGACTCATTCCCAGACAGGGAGTTATGGGATTGGTTTTTCATTTTATATATACCACCACTTTGGCAGTTTGAAAGAAAATGAATCAGAGCCTCATGCCCCACTATTGCTGCCAAACTAGTCCATTTCTGTGATTCAGAAATCTTAATTTCACCTTCCACAATGGCTTCCCCTCAAAGGTAGTAACAAATCCACATGCTCCCATGAGGCCTCCATAGAATCCATTCAAACCAAAAGAGACCTTGCCTTCCTTTGATGTCCCTGTAGTAAGGTATACCTTGTGACATTAAGGACCTTTCTCATACTGTTGATAACACTATCAACAGCAATTAAAAAATCCTCATCAACAAAATCCATAGTACATTCCCTCTGACTCCCCCATTATGTTCAGTGCAGTTCTTCTTCCACAACAACCCTTGTCAGAATATAATGACTACTGATTACCAATTGGATTGTTTTATTGAACCATTATAACCAGTTACAAGTAGATAATTATAAGCATGGAACAAAGAGTTAAAAAAAATAACAAGTTCTAAAATCTGGAAAACAGAAGTAATTGGTTTCAAATAATAAGCCTAAAATTTCTGCATTACTTTTCCCCAGATTTCTTAATTACTTGTAGTGCATACAGAAATCAAAGGCTCCAGGCCTGGCAGCAGGAAGAGAAACCAGAAAACCAACATCAAGTTTTGATTCACGGTCACAACCTTGATCTGAAAGTAAGTATATACAAACTAATCATGCTCCATCTTCCTATCTCCCTCCCTACCCCTGCACACACTTACTTCCATTCTGTCTCTCCACTTCAATGCCTAAGAGAGTAAGATAGCCTTGTCCATTTAGACATTTCAACTATAATTTAATATATGATTGAAATAAAAGCAAAATCCAGAACGGTGGTGAAAACAATGTTAATGTACGCCCAAGAACACCTTCCTAACTGTAAGCTGACCATCATTATCTACATCACTAATTCTTCTGGAATTTACTATCTTGCAGTCAAAACTGTTGATTATACTCAATTCTTTAGAAGCTGATTACTCTGGTACCATGCTACTGACTTCTCTATGATGTCTTTTTATTACATTTTTCTATTAAAACAGAAAATGTAGGGTCCTAAAAAATGAAGTTGTTTTACTAATTTACAAAATTTAACGCAGTTTCTACTTTAATTGCTTACCTCTTCACTTTTAAAGAACTGTTCTACTTTACCTTGTTGAATGTTAACAAAATACATTTAAATTGACTGTGGATTACTCCACCAACAAAGTGAAATTTTTCAAATAAGCAATTTTTTTCACTGAATGAAATCTAAGAGTTCTACAACACTAACAGTTACAAATTTTATGGACTTTGTTATTGCTGCTACTGTTGTTGTTAATTTATTTGATAATGGTATTAAAGAGATTCTCACAAATGGAAATCACATGAGGGGAAGCATTTGGAACATGATACAGAAGTTGCAAGTCTTACCATGGTTTTAACAAGAACTTTCTCTGAAATGTTGACTAATCTCTCTAAACCTTAGCTATTTCAAATGCAAATGAAAGTACTGGATTACATGATCTCCAAAGTCCTTTCCAATCTTAAAAGTCCACTCAATTCTAATTTCTTCATAAAGAAACAAGTCATGTTATAAAGATTCAGTTTATTGACATTTTGATTCACCTGGAACAACTCTGAAAAGAGACTTAGGAGTGCTATGGATTAGTTACCTACAACAAAATCACTAGGAATGTGTGATTAATTCCAAAGACATCCCTCACCAAAAAAATCTTCATGGACGAGAACACTATTGAAGAATAATCATTGATTGATTAATTTGAAATGTAAACTATCAGGGATAAAGATTTTATTTGCATAGAGTAACATACCAAGTATGTGGTTGACCTCACCAAAAAACAGAATTTAATGCTTAGTTTTATTAGCTTTGTTAGTTTTTTTCCTCAACTATTTAAAGATGATACAATGCTCTAAGAGTCCAATTCATTAGTTATCTCGTCAAAATAACATAGGAAATAGCATGTTTATAAAGTTAATGAGGTAACTATATAAAATAGGTGACCTTAGTTCTATAACTCATACCCTTTTAACTTTACTCATATAGATATTTCTCTTACATTAAAAAAGTCAATCATATGATGAATGTATATTTATGGCATCATTTCATAAAGTATTTTATAGACAGTTTTATATTATAAGTCAACATTGAAAATGTGTGAGCTACAAGCCTATTACTTATTCACACTTTTATTTTTAGCAAATGGCTACATAATTTATTTAATAAGGCTGTGAATTTATTTTCTCAAAGTAAAAAATAATGTCCTCTTATTAAAGATACTCCATTTGTGCTCCCATTGTGATTCTTCAATAGGCAAAAGCAGCACATCATTTAACTCTCTCTCTAAAAGACTATGATAATTATCAAAAATTATTACAAGGTCATAATTATCAGTAAAATGCTATACCCAAAGGGAAAAAAATGTGTTAAGTAACAACAAAAATTATGAATTTTAGCTCTGACTTATCACCAAGCAAATACAAGCTGAGGAAATCCAATGTGCCTTCCTCATGCCCTTCCTATGCCATCTGTCAAGTGAGGAAAAGCTTGCCCATTCCTCAAGCAAACTGTTACAAGAGAAGAACCCTCATCCAAACTTCTTCTTTCATATTTTCATCTACTTGTACAGTTACACAACAGGACTCAGCATACATTATGAATAAGTTACTTTAGAATAAATAACAAATGTTAGCAACACATTTTCTAAATTATGACAACTGCATTATTAACTTTTTTCTCCTTAATGCAAAGGCTTTTAAAACTAGAGTTCAAACTGCATGCTTATTTTTTAACTGAAAACCCACAACTTCCCTATCACCATGACATCTAAGGCTTCCATACTGTTTACATGTATTCTTCCAGAAAAATGAGCATCGATGAGCTTTACCGACCACATCTTACACTTACTGTTTTGCACTCTTCAAAAGTTTCCATATGATCTTCTCAAAACATCACAATGGAGTGGGAATAATTTCCAGAACACAGATAAGAAACTCAAAATAAATTATATGACTTATCCAAGATTACACAGAGAAAATCCCATCAGATTTATGGGCTCCTGTAAATCAGCATTCAGTTGATATTTTGTGTATTTACATGTACATACACACACACGACACACGCACACCATGTCACATGAAACTGCAGCTTCTTCCTGGCAAAAGAAAGATTACAGAAACCTGTATATGAACAAAATTCTCACAAACTCCTCAAGGCTTTATGGACTGACTGTAAAGACAGTCCTCAAGACCACAGAAAAGCTGTATTTAGTTCAAAACCAACCACATCCTGGAGATACTGAGCCAGACTCAGGTCCCAAAATCCTTTAATTTTTCTTCTTGCGCACTGCTTTTCTGTTGAATCTTCTTCATGCAACTTGCTATACAAGAAAACTATTTCCTTTTCTGAACAGCATTTATTTACCCCTTCATTGTTTAAGAATTTTATGAGTTACCTGTCACTTAAGTATTAGACCCAATTTAAATAAATCTTAAGAATTCAAGGTCTGGGGGCTGGAGCAGTGGCTCAACGGTTACGGCGCTTGCCTTGCATGCTCAGCAAGTTCAAACCCCAGCACCACGTACACAGCGAAGTCTCAGAGCAACGAAGGTTATATGAAAAACTAAAAATAAAATTATTTCTCGCTTTCTCCCTCTCCTCTCTCCCTCTCACTGTCCCTCTCTCTTAAAAAAAAAAAAAAAAAAAAAAAAAGAATTCAAGGTCTGGAATGGAGGGAATGGAGTGGTGGCTCCGTGGTTGGAGCACTTGCCTGACATGCATAAGGACCCGAGTTCAAACCCCAGCACCACATATACAACCAAATATCAAAGAAATGAAGGCCAGATGAAAAAATAAACAAAACTGATTTTCTCTCTCTCTCTCCTGCTCTGTTAAAAAAAAAAAATAGAATTCAACATCTGCTGAATAAATAAACCAAACATAAAGACCCATCCTGAGCAGCATCTATTGCAATTCTGGGAAATCATACATGTTTTACATTTTAAGAAAATATTTTGTACAAAGTAATAAGTTTTTTCTAAAAATCATTTTAATCTAAAAATTGCACAAGTGTATGTTTACAAATAATGTTTTCACTTAACAAATAGCTGCATCACAGAATGCCTACAAATACAAGGTCCTTTATTAGAATGGGTTACAGAAAACGTAAAAACTAACTTACTTCTTATCCTAAAAAAGTTTAAAATAGGGTCAGGCTCCTAGCTCAGTGGTAAAATGCTTGCTTAGCACATGTGAGGCACAGGGTTCGATACCACATAAAAATAAAAAAATATAGGTACTATGACCATCTATAGCTAAAAAAAATTTTTAAGAGCTTAAGAAAAATACGAACTTATATAGAATTACAATATTATGATAGTGACCATATTCTATGTCAAATGATATTCCCAATTTCATAAGAGGCTTTTTCTAGGAAAAAGAAAAAAGAAAAAGGAATTATCAAATATTTTCTTTTCTACTCTACTAAGTTTATCATACCGGTCTTCTACCGAACCAAACAAGGCAATGAATCACAGAACTAAATATTTTGCACTAAACCATATTCATATGCTCAGATAAACATTTCTTGATCATAATTGGTGATTTTTAAAACTGTAATGTTAGTTTTAAGTTTATTACAGATTCACGTATCTACATTCATGAGTATTTTTCAAACATCAGAATTCCATGTTGTTCACTGGTACTCTTTGATCAAGGGGAAGGGGGCAGTATCCATGGTCAAATCAATGTACAAAATACCAAGCTAAAAAAGCCAGTGAGGTTTCTTTGCTGTAAGACTTCTCAGGGATCCTAACACACTAAAGTACACTGCGAACCCCACTGTGAACATACTAAAGTATACCATGGAGCTTTTCCAAAACTTTTTTTTTCTGTTACAAACTTGTACAAAATTTCTACTGTTATCTTAGAAAAGCCTGGTAATCTGTTTAACACAGCTTGGTCAATGTTTGATCAAAATGTTCTCCTTTGGTCTAAATTTTGCAAGTTTGGGTATTAAGAATATAGTAACTCAAAATCATGAATTGTAAGGTTTCTGGTCATTTAATTTTAAAAAGTAAAACTTCAAACAAAAACCAAGCCAGAAAGTCTGACTGTGAAAGCAACTCACATGACTTTAATTCTTCCAGTCGTTAGTCTATTAGGTATTAGTAACTAAATTTATAAAACAGGTCATTATCTTTAGTCATTTTCTTTTTTAAATTCTACTTTGCCATTCATATTGCTCCTCCTCTTTCTTTTCTGTTATGTTTTCTCTATAAATATTGGCCTACTACTTTTGACCCTTTCTAGATTAATTTATTCCAAGGATGTCTTTTGAAAGCAGCATAGAGTTGAAAATTATATTTTAATCTAAATCTGCCTTTTAATTTTAACATATCATATGTAAATTGTTTTACTGATACTGTCTTTTATATTGTTTTTTGTTCGCTTGCTTTGTATTTTTTTCATCTCTTGCCACAGGCTCAGGTTTCCTCACTTTGACCTTGTCCAGCCACTTAGGAGTCAAGTGTATATACTCTCTTATTTTAAATTCTATGAATGTGATACCAAGTTATTTGAAGTCCTCCTTTAACCAAACATTCACTCATTACCAAAGCTGAAGCGAAATTCACCTCTGGCACCCAACCTCAGCTTAACTGAGAAAATGATCATGACAGCATTCTTCCCTCTCCCCTGATACTCTGATCTTAGTTCTTGGATTTTAGGTTTTATACTATAGCCTACCTTTCTAAGTTATTTCTGGCATTTGGTACCATTCCATTCCTGCATAACATCTGTTTAGTCTTGCTTCTACCTTTATTTCATGCTTATTTCCAGAGCTTTTGTATAAAGATGACTTTCTCAAACTCAATCTCTTTTCCAATAGCCCATATTCAATTTTTTAAAAGGGCTCATATGCGGGCTGGAGCAGTGGCTCAGCAGTTACAGTGCTTGCCTGGCATGCACGAGTACACGGATTCAAACCCCAGCACCACATATACAACGAAGTGTCCAAGGAATAAAAGTCACATGAAAAACTAAATAAAAATTGCTTCCTTCTATCTCTCTCTGTCCCCTCTTTCTTAAAAAAAGGGGGGGGGCTCATATGCAATATATTCCCTCTAGCCCTTGAAAATCTAAAAACACCATTCTATTGTCATTATATAAAAAATTTATAAATAATTCTATTTTAATCAGGAACAATAATTTGATATTTTAGCCACAACCCTTTGCTTTGTTCTATTCAGGCCTCTGAAGTAACCATTCCATTACTTCCAACATTTTGAGATACTTTAGCATTGTAAAGGCCATTTATGACAACCCTAAAGCCAAGATTATCCTAGATGGAGAAAAATTGAAAGCATTTCCTCTAAAAACATAAACTAGACACTCCTACTCAACATAGTCCTTAAAACTCTAGCCAGGGCAATTAGCAAGAGAAGGAAATTAAAAGGATGTGAATAGGCAAAAAGGAACTCAAACTATTGCTGTTTGCTGATGACATGATTGTATGTTCAGAAGATCCAAAAAACTCCACCAGAAGACTTTTAGAACTCTTAAATGAATTCAGCAATGTTGCAGGATACAAAAATCAATCACATTCCTTTATTCTAATGATAAACTTACTGAGAAAAAAATAGGTAAAATACTCCATTCACAATAGCTTAAAAAAAAAAATACGTGGGAATCAATCTAACAACCGAAGTGAAGAACCTCTACAATGAAAACTATAGGACACTAAAGAAAGAACAGAAGACCTTAGAAGATAGAAAGATATTCCATGTTCTTGGACAGGGAGAATTAATATTATCAAAATGGCCATATTACCTAAAGCACTACACAGATTCAATGCACTACCCTTCAAAATTCCCATGATGTTCTTCACATAATAGAAAAAACCATCAGGAAATTCATCTGGAAAAGTAAGAGACCTAGAATAGCCAAAGCAACCCTTAGCAAGAAAAGCAAAGCAGGAGGCATCACAATACTGGACTTCAAATTATACTACACAGCTATTGTGACAAAAACAGTATGGTACTGGCACCAAAGCACACATGAAGACCAATGGAACAGAATGGGGGGTTGGGGGTTTAGCTCAGTGGCAGAGCGCTTGCCTAGCATGCACAAGGCCCCGAGTTCGGTCCTCAGCCCTGAAAAAAAAAAAAAAGAATGGAAGACACTGAGACAAACCTGCATAATCACAGTTACCTGATACTCAACAAAGGAGCCAAAAACGTAAGTTGGAAAAAGACAGTATCTTTAACAAATGGTCCTAGGAAAACTGGAAATCCATATGGAGTAGAAGGAACTCAATCTCCATCTCTCACCCTGCATAAAACTCAACTCAAAGTGGATCAAAGACCTAGGAATTCAACCAGAAACCCTACATCTACTCGAAGAAAAGGTAGGCCCAACACTCCAACATGTTGGCTCTGGAACTGACCTCCTAAACAAGACACCCAAAGCACAACAAGTGAAAGGACAAATGAATAAAAGGGATGGCATCAAACTGAAAAACTTCCTCACAGCAAAGGAAACATTTAAGTGCATGGAGAGAACCTACAGAATGGGAAAAAATCTTTATCTCCTGCACCTCAGACAGGGCATTAATATCCAGGATATACAAAAAATTTAAGAAAGTTAACACACACACACACACAAAAAATAGCCCAAAACAATAACTGGGCAAGAGAATTAAACAGTCACTTCTCAAAAGAAGAAAAACAAATGGCCAATAAACATGAAAAAAAATGTTCAACATCTCTAGCAATTAGAGAAATGCAAATTAAAGCTACACTGAGATTTCACCTCACTCCAGTTAGCAGTTAGCATGGCAATAATCAAGAACACAAACAACAATGAAAGTTGGCGGGGATGCAGGGAAAGGGTACATTTATACATTACTGATGGGACCTCAAACTGCTACAACCACCCTGGAAAGCAATATGGAGATCCCTCAATAAACTAGGAATGGATCCACCATTTGACCCAGCGATCCCACTCCTCAGTATATATCTAAAGGACCTAAAATCAGCCTAATACAATGATGCAGCCACATCAATGTTCATAACAGCTCAATTCACAATAGCTAAGCTATGGAACTAACCAAAATGCCCTTCAACTGATGAATGAATAAAGAAAATGCGGCATACACACACAATGGAGTACTACTCAGAAGTATATTATGTCATTTGCCGACAAATGGATGAAACTGGAAGATGTCATGCTAACTGAAATAAGCCAGTCTCAAAAACCAAAAGTCGAACGTTCTCTCTGATAAATAGAAGATAACCCCCCACCAAAAAAAGAATAAAACAGATGAATAGTCAAAGGGGAAGGAAATGGAGGAAGGAGGAATGAAACAGGGAAAGGTAATGGAAGAAATCGGACTGAACTTGCTCATGTTCATATATGAACATATTACAGTGAATCTCATCAACATATATATCAAGTCAGTCAAAAGATAGCTATTTAGTAAATAACTGAGACCAGCAGAGGGAAGAAAAAGTGGGAGAGGGATACTGGGGACTGAATTAGAAAAAGTTCTACTACATTCTTTTGTAAAAAAATCTTAATATTTATCCTATTCTCAAGTATATCTAAAAAGAACAGGGGGTGGGAGGTAGGTAAGGGGAAATGCTAGAACTGAGATAAAGCAAGGTACACTCCAGCTTTTATGTCTTGTATATATTACTGACAAGTATATTTTTAAAAAGCAGGTTTTCCATAGGTATAAGAATTATGTCAATATACTTGGTTGTATTAGAATAAATACATATCCCATAAAGAGAAGCAAGGGACCACGGCACACTAGGAGGGAAGCAGGCAGTCTATGGGGGGAGATGTTGACCAAAGTATATTGTTGTATTCTGTGCATGTATGAATATATAACAACAAAACCATCATCATAAACAACTATAATGCACCAATAAAATAAATAAAATGGTAATAGCCTAGAAAAATTCAATTATCAAGCTGCCTAAACAGTGATGTTTAAGCACTAGCATAGCTGCCGCTATGTTGGCATTTTTTGGTAAAATGAACATTTACAATTAACTAAGTAAAGGAGCTAATTCTTTTTAATTTTTTTAGGCCTCGTTCAATTTTTGCCTTAAGAGCAAAAATAAGTTTTCTCTGAGAAGGAATTCTATCTTACATCTGTAATATGGAAACCTGGTCTGAGCTTCCAGCCTGCCTTCTGTGCAGATCTCATGTTCAATATTACCTCAACTGGTGCATGAGTTCCTATCATTCCGACCTTTCAAACATCCAGAATTGCCGGTCTACACAAGATGAGCCATTGCCTTAAAATAACACATTATTAAAATAAATTAATATATCTGTTTTGCTATTTTTTCAGGAGTCATGACTGACAAAGAAGTTATACTTGTATGCACACGTTAGGCTTTGCTTAGTAACAGGGATACATTTTGTGGAATGGATTTGGATGATTTCATTTTTGTGTGAGCATGACAGATTTTACTCCCACAAATCTAGGTTTAGGGCAGTCACTCGATATGGCCTTGATGCAATTGATAGAGATATCCGAGGTCCTGCTGGTGTAATAGATGCATTTTATAGTAGCTTTTTCACGTACTATACATGATTGCATGCACTATTTTATATTAATGACAGGTTGTTTATATGGGCTCATGGCAAGCATGTGAGCAATGTGTTGAGCTAGGACATTATACTAGTCACATGTCATTAGGTACAGAAACTTTTGAACTCCACTATGATTTTATGAAACACTATCACACATGCAATCCACAGATGGCCAAAACAATGCTCTATGGTACTTGACTCTATGTGGGTATACTGTACATTGGCCATTAAAACAATGCTTATTGCATGAATTTCAATTATTCGTGTAATTTAAATTTCTTTTAAATTAGTATATATCACAAAGCAAAATATGTGCATATTATTTCTACAAAAAGTGGATATTCCAAAATCAAGTTATTCATCACCTTACACTGTCCCCACCCCCAGCTTCTATCAGCTTAATTAGCTGATAGTAGAAAGAAGTGGACACACAGTTTCCTGTTAATAGGACTGAAGACTGAATGATCTGTCAGTTACAGCTTTGACCTCATTCTCTGGTGTAAGGTGGAAGCCATCACAAGAAGACAGTACTTGTTTCCTATGACAATGACTGGCATATAGAAAATACTCATAAATATTACTTTTTACTAGTATTACCAGTTGTGGTTGTAACTGCACTTGTAAGAGTAGTGGAGGGGGAGGTGGTGGAGCAACACTTAGTTCTGCTCTGTTATTTCATATTTGAACCATGGAGTCATCACTAAAAAGAGGACACACGGAGACTGTTTCATCTTAGATGGTAAAGTAAGATGTTTTTCCCTAATATAAAAGTAAATGTGGTATACTTACACAATGGAATACTATTCAGACTTAGAAACAAGGAAATTCTGTCATTTGCAAAAACATGGACAAATTTGGAAAACATTATGCTAAACAAGCTAGACACAGGCAAACACTGTACAATGTCTGGTACCTGTGGGATTAAGGAAGGTAAACTCAGAATAGTCTAGAGTCAAAAGATGGTTAGTAGAGGCTTGGTCAGGGCAGAGTGAAGCTACAAAGTCTCAGATAGACTAGAGAAAACAAGTTTTAAGATCTCTTGCACATCATGATGACTATGGCTAATAATCGTGTACTGTATATTTTGAAACTGCTAAAAGTAAATTTCAAATTTTCTCATCACAAAAAATAGCAAGTATATGAAATGAATATATAACAATTAGCCTGATTTTATCATTCCACAATGTGTATCTACACCAAACTATCATTTTGTACCTCCAAATACATAGTTACTTTTTACTCACCATACGAAATGAATATATAACAATTAGCCTGATTTTATCATTCCACAATGTGTATCTACACCAAACTATCACTTTGTACCTCCAAATACATAGTTACTTTTTACTCACCTCACATTTAAGTAACTAAATAAATGTCTCAATAAATCAAAAAATAAAAAGAAAGATACTGAAGAGAGCACTTCAAACCCTTCCAATTTCTTGGATGAAGATTCTAGTTTCAATAACTTAGTTTCATCAATAAATGGTTTATTACTTACTTGAAATGAATTAAGTTGCAAGGTGAATCAGTATTATAAAGACCACAACAATGAAATTATTAAATCTACTTTATCTTTTATACACTAAATGTATCTTTCATTCTGTGATCAATAAGCAAGTCTGTTCATTCTCTTATTCAGGATTTTTTTTTTTTACTGGTATGTAACCTTGATTATTTAAATACATAATTATGCATTTTCAGTTGGCACATTATCTACCACTTACATACTAATGATTTATAAACCTGTAGCTCCAGAATCTCATTTCTAACTCTACTGATTCTGATATCTGAAACGCAATATGTTAAAATTCTGAATACTCTAAACCCATTCTATTCTGTATTCCTTTGTTTTAGTGAATGATATTGCTACCTAGTCATCCACACAGTTGCTTGGTCATATTAGACCCTTTTACTACCTTACCCAACTCCTACTAAATCCTCCTCCCAAACATCTCTCTGCTTATCTCAGACCCTCATAATCCTTACTACCAGTACAACCTGCTCACTGTTCTTCCTGGCTTTGGTAATGATTCCCACTCTACACATTTGTTATATACAGAGAATGTATATAGTGATATATCTAAAATGAAAACCTAATCACATCATACTTCTAATCATAGTCATTTAATGAATGAAACATTCTTTTGTTTTAATCCTTACTCACCAGCAATTTCTCCCATATAAAAACTATACTCTGGCCGTTACAGCCTCCAAATACCAGTCTGGGCATCCCTATGTGACTCTTACACATGTTGTACCATCTCAGTGAAACAGCTTTCCCAGCTAATCCTCCTGGACGACCTTGCTTTCCACTCGGGTAGCCCTTGGCAAACTATTTGCCTCAGTATATTTTAATGAATCAGATATTTATCCATCTGAGGTTCTACCCATGAGCATTTGTAGCAATGACTATCTAAGGGCTGAATCCATTTCTTCTTTATTTGTATACCTCCAGTACACATTAAGGTCCAAAAAATGTTTGAATGACCAACAAATTTAGTAGAGAATAAAAACAATTATAAAGGACTAACGGTCAAGAAACTCAGTTCAAATCCACAAGAGCATGCACTTTCGAGTGACAAAAAATGATGTGGCTGTCCTTTTTCTCCCCTTTAAAGAAAAATTTATAATGGGTGCACAGATGCAACGACAGATCAAGATCTCAAATCCTTATCTCAGAAGCAACAAATACAGGATACTTTCTATGTTAAAGGCTGGAAAAATAAAGTATTAGTGCTTCTCCAAAGTGCTAAGCGGTATAGGAATGCAAGACTGTATTATTTCTTGTTCACCTTCACAAGAACTTCACATGGGAAGCCCTTTTAAAGAAGTTTGTCAAAAAGCTTTTGATAGGCTTTGTATTTGTTCAGCTGATCTGTGGGCAAAGGATATTGTTAATAACTTCCCCACGTGTCTGCTATGTCATTCAGTTACTCACACAGCAACAAAAATGTCTGGCAAAAGCACATGCTCACTAAGCTAATCATTCAGTAGTAATACTAACAACAATCATGGAGACGAAACTGAAATAACAAAGTTAATATAAATAGCTTAGACCCATTTTCCAAACTTGATTATGAAAACATTCTACTGAATATATTGTACTAAATAATTCATAGTAGTGGGTTCTATCATAACAAAGTTGATAAGGTCTTATGCCATGCAGGCTAGTGCATGGAAATGCTTCCATCGGTACAAATTATTTATTGTGGGGTCATCTGTTTTACCATACATCTTTGGTCTAAAACAAAGACTCACCAATAGAAAGATCATCTTAAAAAGACAGAGAAACACTTAAATACAATAAAAAGGAAATTTAATAGAATTTTCTGAATTATTGCTTTTACATTTTATCCTTATAGAAAGGCTCATTAACTGTACATATTTATTCATCTGACAAACATTTTTGTACACATGTTCTGTTATTACAGACAGGGCTCTCTGTACTGATTATCCCAACTTCCAAATCCTCTTTCCTTTCTATCAATTTCTTATGATGCTCCTAAAAACTAGACAAAGAAATTAAGGCCTGGAGCTAAGTGTAAAGTGAGGACTCTGGCTCAGATCTTCCGGTGTCCTTCCTCTCCAGTGAATTTTTTCATTAATCCCCACCCAGGCCCTGACTGCATTCTTAAGGCCTGAGTTAGTCAGCAAAGCCTATTTAATGAATAATTAGGTTAGTAGGGCATAATCAATGTTTAACAAATCTACTTTGTTCCTTCCTCCAAAACTCAGGCTTCTCTTGTCAACACTCTCTCACACAGATACACTTAAAAAAAAAAAAAAAAAAAAAAGAGGCATAATTGTATCAAATTTGTTTGTTCTACTTTAACCAACTATAGACTTCTAATCACAGTAATTAAAATGAAAACGAAAATTAGAAAGAAAAAAGCAAGTATACAAAAGCCACAGACTTGTAGCTATCCTTGCTCCTAGTAAAGCAGAAAGATTTTTTGATGTACTTGTAAGGTAAATCGTTTTAAAATTTATTTTCTGAGAAATTTAATTCAATTGCTCTTATATTCTTTATATCTCAGAATTGAACACTTCTTTGATTAGGTTATTCAAAGTTAACCTGGGGAGCTGCTAAACAAACTTTCTCACCAAACTCTTGCCAAATTATTTTAATCCTGACCTGCACCATCTTGCAATATCTCTCTCTTGCTCTTTAAAGCCAAACTATAAAATCATGTCAAACTTTGTGTGTATGACTTTTAACATAAACAAATATATACTAGAAAAAAATGTACTTTCTCTGGTACACTTATCCTGTGAAACTCTGATTTCATGAAGTTATTATCCAAAGAATAAGGATTATTCTTTTAAATAGCAGGAATAACAAACATGTTACACTAATGAAGCTATCCAAGATGCTAGAGACCTTTGAAAATCTTTGCAGACATTTAAAATGGAATTATATCGGGCTGGAGTGGTGACTCAGTGGTTGCAATGCTTGCCTGGCATTTCCAAGGACATGAGTTCAAACCCCAGCACCACATCACAACAAAGTGTCAGAGCAATGAAAACCACATGAAAAAACTAAATAAAATTGATTCTCTCTCTCTCTCTCTGTTCCTCTCTCTCTCTTTAAAAAAAATGGAATTATATGATCGATGTCCAGTTAAACTGCATAAAATTTCTGAAACTGAAAATTCATTACTCTAACTACAGAGGTAATGTTAGAAGGATGTTATATACAAAGAGGATAAAAAGCAGACTTATTAAGAATGAAATAACATTATTTGGGAGTTTACAAGAAAAATATCTTATATATTTAAGTCAAGAAGAAGTTAACTTTTCATTTTCTCCAGTACTTGTTGAATATTTAACTTTGAATAAAACTGTCTTTTTAAGTGAGTATGAACAAACTGGAATCCCAGTGTACCTTCCCTAAACAGACTCACCTGCCACATGTAGTCCATCACCACTCTCTACCACTAATACCAGTTTTCCACACCACAACTCTCTGTTAACCTCAAAATACATATAAACAACTTTCTACTGGGCATTATCACCTCAATGTCCCACAAACATCCCAAACTCAATCTAAGAGACACATCCTTCTTCCCCCACACAAAGAAACTATAATTTGTTCTTTTTTTTTTTAAGAGAGAGAGTGAGAAAGAATCAATTTTTTATTTAGTTTTTCATGTGGCTTTCATTGATCCAACACTGTTGTATACATGGTGCTGGGGTTTGAATCCATGTACTTGCATATGCCAGGCAAGCACTGTAACCTCTGAGCCACCATTCCAGCCCCAATTTATTCTTAACTTAGTTTTGATTAATGTGGATTTAATCAAACCTGAGAATCATGCTCTTCTAAGAGGACTCTCAATTCTAAGCTGATCTGGTTAATACTTCTTCATTCTTTGGCAGTAGGAACTATGATAACTTGATATTCCTTGTTATCTTAAGAATATTTCATTTCTCACTTTTCCCTCAAGTAGGAATTTATACAACTTAGATGTTCATTTGATTTGTGGAAACTACATATGGAAGGACATATATGACTATCTTAGCACCAACATTAAACATAAAGCTCAGTTGCAAGTATATTCGACATAAAAATGTAAGATGTCTAAAATCATAGTCTAACTCTCCTGATCATGATCCTACTACTTAGGAAAGGCTAGAGTCCAAAGTGAAAAAGAATTAGATAAAATGCCAATAAAGATATAACTCTTTGTTCCTGGTGAAAAGACATTCCTACCCTCAATGAGGCAGTAAACATCATGACATAAATAAAATGTCCTTAGAAAGTTAAATATCCTGTTTGTGTATTTCATCTCATTTCAAGAAGAAGCTACAACTACTCAAAGATGATGAGAAGGGTAAGGAGCAAGGGGGAGAGAGCGTTGCAACTTCAGATGAATAATGCCATCCACTCAGACCACCATCACCCCCAGTCAAAACACTAGGGGCTATCATAGACTCTCATCTCTTGTTTCTCCCATTCACTCATTAAATCACTCTTTCAGTGCAATTAATAGGTATGTCCACCACAGAGTTGCTGAAAATACAAAAAGGACTTAGGCAAATTCTGATTCCTCAAATTACTCACAAGGGAGACACTCAGAAACAGACCAACAATATTGGAAAACAAGAAATATGACAGGCACTATAATGGGGCAGTGTGACTACAAGAGTTCACAGGAAGACATCAGCGATCACGTAGGCTGTCAGGGTCAGGCAGAGCCTTGCGGAGAGGATACCCCAGGTGAGTCTTTAAAGCTACATGGGAATTAACCACACAAAAAAGAAGGGATATAACTTCCCAGACTAAAGCATGGAACAACTAGAGAACAAATTACTACCAAAAGACAGGAGCATGAAGTGCCACGGTGGTAAGAGGCAAGCTCAAAGCACAAATCATTTTTAAGAGACTAAGGAGTCTGAAATTATTCTAAGACAAAATTTAAAGGGTTTTAAGCAAAGACAAAAAGTAGCTAGAAGAAGATAAAAGGCACTGAGGTATTTTTAAGAGGAAAAAGAAAGCATGAATAAATTTAGCTCAATTCTAAATTTGAGGGAGAAAAATACACCAAAGAAAACTTCATTAACTTAAAAAAAGGAAGAACTTTTTTTTTTTAATTCGGTACCAAAGATTGAACACAGAGGCACTCCACTACTGAACCACATCCCCCACCACCCTTTTTACTTAGAGGCAGGGTCTTGGAAAGTTGCTTAGGGCCTTGCTAACTTTCTAAGGCTGGCTTTGAACTTGCAATCCTCCTGCCTCAGCCTCCTAAACCTCTGGGATTACAGTAGTGTGCCACCATGCCCTGCTAGTAACTCCTTTTCTTGGTAATTTTACTTATACTATAGTATGAATTTTCAAGCCTGGAATTAATTCCTTTATGAACTATATGAACCAAACACATCTTAACACATCTTTTTAACAAATCATCCTTTGAGGTCCCCTGTACAATTATGTTGTTTCTATTTTGGTGCTACTTCCTGATCTGCCATTAACTAAGAATCAAGTAAAAATGTAACACAGTATTATAGTTTTTATTAGTTTTATCATTAAAATTTGAAAAGAAAGATATGGGACACTTCATAATCACATCATAGAAGAAAAAAGGTTCAATTTTCTTATCACAGTATTCAATACCTTTCTTAATGTAATCTCTGGAAACCTCTCCACAATAATTTCCTATGTACTTCTTTATTAATTCAGTAATAAACAGTTTATCTTTGATTCATTGGCATAGGCCCTTATGAAGTACCTTAAATGTTTTTTAAGTAATTTTTAACACAGTAATTATTCTTTTAATTTCCAGCAATAAAAACTATGAAAAGAAACTTTAAAAAAAAAAATCAATCTATTTTGAAGCAGAACAACCTTCCACTATGTCAATATTTGATCTCCAGAAACCAGATGAAAGTCTATCATTCACATTTAGCAATTATACTTAAGGAATAATTTCAATTAGTAACCTAATTATTATCTTATTTAACTCAGAAAATATCCTTTATGAAAAGATTTTCTTAAGAGTATTAATTGTTAAAACATCAAAATGGAATTAATCTGGCAAATACAAGGTAATTTGGGGCAGAAAGTTTCCTAGACCTTTACACAAAGCCAGACCACTTAACCTAGGAATGAGCTGGCCTCTAAGGAACAGAAATACAAGGATTTCTAATGAACTCTTCGGTAAAGCAGCCTCAAGTCAATTTAATCAGATTCTAGTCCTGTTTCTACCTAGTCCTGAGATCCTGAGAATTCCAGGTTCTCATGGCTCACTTACTCCTTGTTGCCCAGGCCCCTTAGATTACATCTAAACACCAAACACTTGACTCTACACCCATGCTTTTCCTAGTCCTAGTCCCCATCTCACCCCACAGAGCTCTTTCAGAACTTAGAATCAAAATTCAGGTCCAAATCCCAGCCTCTCAGGACCCTGAAGGTCCTGACAGTGACCACTTACAGATCTATTTCTTCTGCCTCTACTTAGGCTTTTTATGTATCTGCCTATCACAGTGTGCGTACTTGTCTTAACATCCTCCCTGGAATGTAAGTGTATGGAAGGTGTGAATCATGTCCTGTGCATGTCTGTGTTTCCTATAGGGCCTTGGACCTATTTCACACTGCAAGACGTCCTTTATACCATGTTCTATGGACCTTGCAGGGACATGTGCTTGGCATTCACCCTAGATTTCCCTGAAACCAATTGCTCAATCATTCTGGACATCCTTCCACTGCTAGAACCTGCCCAGAACTCTTCATACAGTCTCTGGGAAGCAAGAGTCTGCCCTTCGCTCAATGGCCAGTTCTGACAAGAATGGTCCAAGGCCCTATGGGAAACACAAACACGCACAGGACATGATTCACACCTTCCAGAAGCTTATATTCCAAGAAGGATGTTAAGTATGTTTACCGTGAGAAACAAAAAGTACTCAAGGGCTAGAGACAGAAGAAATAAGAAATATAGGTTTCTTTATATATTTTGTATAATATTTGAGCAAGGCCTCAAAGGATAAAGATGATTTTAGTACAATGAAACAGAATAGTTGAAGTGTGGAGAATAGGCATTAAAAGCAGTAAGAAATGCATGAAGATAGAGCAGACCAGCCCTAACGAGTACAAAATTTATCCAAAAAGGGTGGTAAGTAATCAGATGTGAGAAAAATGTTGGGTAATATAAATGAATCAGGATCAGGTAGAAAGCAGAGGCCCTAATATGTAACCATTAAAGACAGGTGAGCCAGGCAACATGACACAATATTAGATCCATTCCTTTACTCTCAGAGTCTGTAATTAATAAAAACTGAAACACTGTTAAAAGCACAAAACTAAAAATTTATCTTGATATGGAATATAGTCTTCCAGACTAAAAGAATAATTTAAATATCTACAGTGGTGATCCAAAGTAATTTCTAATTGTGAAAAGTTGGCAAATTAATTTGGCAACCCCACTGGATAACTGAAATTTACCTTCATTCGTGGCCAACCAAAAGATGAAGAGCTTACTAAGTAGCAGCTACAGCTTGTATTAATTAATAATCAAACCCTATTAAAATGTAGATTTTTTAAAAACTGATTTATTTGCCCCATCTTAATTATGAACTATTAAAAAACCAATCAACTACAGCACAACCTATACACATGCAGCCAATTTATAATATGGAGAAAGAGCAGAATCTTTTGAAATGAATAAACAGGACAGAAAGTTACTTCCTCATATTCTTTCTCATATTTAATGCATGCTCCTTTTTATTTTTAAAGGTTTATTTTCTTTCTCATCCTTTATCCTGACCATTAGATTTCTCTATCCATTCCACCTGAAAATGCCATTGCTGTCTAGGTTTTTCCTTCTCACTTTTTCTAGGGCCTTTCCTTAATTTTAACAATTACTACTCACCTTCAGCTACCTACCAACAACCTCAAAGTCTCTCTTTGCCCTATGAATGGTTGGACCATGGAGAAAAATAGGGAGAAACATAAAAGAAGATGGGGAGAAAGAAGGATCATAAAATTAATGTAATCATAGAAACATTCATTTTATAGCTGCTGAAGGGCTACAAAGATCACACTCTGTCCTCTGCTCTCAGGCAACTAGGACTCCCACATTCAGATCTTGATTTTAAACTGAGTTTAGCAGCAAATGCCATGTAATCAATGGGATCATCTTTTGAACATTGTCAAAATGCATACGCAAATTCCTATAATTCCACATTATCACAATTTAGATAATTTGGAAATATGACATCTTGAGCATAAATCCCCACATGAACAAAACGGCCTAAGAATGATCCCACTTCTCAGGGACCATATTCTACACACAAAAGTCAGGCTGTGAGGTATTTAAAAGATATAAAAATGAACCTGAACTTAATTCACAATTTCAAAACCTCCTAAGACACACTACCTCTTCTTATTCAAGGGAAAAGAAGGGTACAGGGAAAGGTCATAAACAAAAAGGACCTAAACTGCTTATAAACTCTAAATATAAAAAAATATATATCATATCACTGATAGAAAGGAGTTTTAAAATCACCAAACAGGCTTTGTTCAATAGAGTATCACTTGTACACAAAGTCCTGTATCTACTGACAAGGAGGGAAATTATTACCAGTCACTTGTTATCAGCGGACCAAATGGAAATAAGACAGTCATGGAAAACGGAACAGGTTACTCATCGTAATGTTCTTGAACACTTTCCAGCATGGACAGATATTCAAGACAGAAAAGCCTGGTGCAACCAAGCTGTGGAGCAAGACAGAGGATCATGGTGGGTCCCAGGCACTGATTACAGGCAGAAACTCAATGTGACAAGACGAAAGGCTTCTGCTCTTCTGCAAAAGCCAACTTCAGTAGCAAGGGAAGTGGTAAGCTTTCTCACCAAGCTGAAAGAAATACTGTAAAAGTGCCAAAAATGGCTGAGAACAGCAGAAGCAGTACACTAACGAGGGGCTGGTTAGCCGGGGTGCAACTAAAGCTAACCCTTACATGTACTATTTTCTTTCACCTTGTTGGAAGTAGAACTTTTCTCTCCTATTACTCAATTGGTATTTGTAAAATATTTATACTTGTTTAGTAATTATGGTTGATTTATAACTGAGTTCATAATATCTATCCATGTTTTAACCTAAGACACTGTTTACATATGCCAGAAGAGTCTGATCCTTAGGTGTGAGCTACTTCAAAGGACTGCACACCCTGCTAGAAATGATGTCAGCAGTAGAAAAGGACTCATTACAAAACGAAGCGAAACAAAAAATGATTTTGAAGATCATGTGTTGTTTCTTGATATAGTCTGGTCATCTGAACTGCTTATTTACAATGCAGATGTCTATCACAATCTTTCCAATTCTGTGCATGAAAATTATCTGGGCACTTGTTTTAAAATGCTAATACTCACGATTATCAAATCAGAATTTCAGATGCAGGAACTCTGAGGACCATGGTTTGAGAACAATTTTTGAACAGCTACACAAATTTTGTTATAACTATTTTCAATGTACAAATGGATATAAATATGAAATAAATCCCCCAGAAATGACTCGATAAACCTCTGATCATTCTTTGCAAGGGAGAACTGTCACTGAAACAAGGAGCACATATAATAAACTAGAACCAACTTCTAAGACAGAAGCTTGGATAGAGAGATAAAGAAAAACTGAGGCACCCATGGTCACCGAATTACAGCAAGAGAAGAAATCAGAGGAGGAAAACGATCGGTGGGTTCACCAAAATTTCAAGCATACAGGAAGCAATGTGAGCATATAAATTACTGCCAATATACTAGAATCAAAATCTGGTGTAGTGGCATACTGCTGGGGAGGCTGAGGCAGGAGGATCACAAGTTCAAAGCCAGCCTCAATAGACTACAATCATTAATGAACACCACCACCTGACTTTCGAAACAAGGTATTGGATTTAATGAAATATGTATTTATGAAATACTGGCCAGATTATTACCATGCATGAACTTTCTGACCTTTACTATCCTATCTCTGGCTTCTGAGTAAGGGCTGCTTCTTGGACTAGCCTCCATATTGATAACTTCTTCTTTGATCCTATTTCAAAGTAAAGATAACAAGCCCTAATGTTCCTCATTTTTGAGATGACGGAAATACTTCACATGTGCAAAATTAGTCACTCAAATATTTGCTGACTTAAAGTGTTCAAGACCCAAATGTGAGTAATCAAAGGTACAATGCCATCAGGCTATCAGCAAATCTTTACTGAGCACATACCATGAACAAAAACAAGATTCTGTTAATTCAAGTGCAGTGGAAAAAAAACACTGAACTGCTGTCAAAACCTTGCTAAACTAACACAAAGGCATTTTTACTGTTACAAAATAAAGAACAAACAAGAATATTGCACCAAAACTTGGAAACACAGAATGTAGTAGTGGAACATGGATTAGCAAGTTTACATTCTCACATTAAGTGAAAAGACCAGTCTAGACAATTTATACATTTCCTTCTAGTTCTGAAAAGTATTTGATTTACTGAATTATGTATTCACATTCTCCTAAGGAAAATTACAAGATTTAATGTTAAATGTAAGCCCCAATTTTGGAACATACATTTTGTGGAGCAACAGAATATAACTGCACACTATAAATGTAAAAGATAACTTAGGTTCTTTAGACACAACCCCTGCCCATGCTTAAAATCTGCTGATAAGACCAAAGAGATCAGAAATTGGAAAATCTTATGTATAGTAATGAATCTTAATATAAAAAGTATAAGTATTACTTATAAAACTTTAATTGTGAGAATAATTAATGGGAGAGATGAGGTCCTAATAAGAAGAGACACAGACACAGGCAGGAAGAATGCCATGTGACAGAGGCACAGACTGAAGTGATGTATCTATAAGCTAAGCCAAGGACATCAAGACCAAATGATAAAAGAAGCAAGTATTTTCTCTCACCTTAAAAAAAAAAATGGATAGTACTGCTGGCATCTTGATTTCTAATTTCCAGCCCTCAGAAGAACTATAAAAGAATAAATTTCTGTAGTTTTAAGCCACTCAGTTTATAGCAATATGTTACAGCTGCCCTAGGAAACTAATATAGGTGTTAAGACCCAGGGCCCAGAGCATCTGTTATGGTTTAGATCTGGAATCTCCCTCAAAGGTTCATGTGTTGAAGGTTTGGTCCCCAATGCAGCAATGTTCAGAGACAGTGTTTTGAGAACACTGGATCATAAGGGCTCTGATCTCATCCCTTGAAGAATACATAATCTGAATGGACTACTAACTAAAAGGTGGCAGAAACTAGGAGGTGGGATACAAGTGAAGGAAGTGGGCTGTGGGGGCATGCCCTTAGGGACATGCCCTTAGGGACTGTATCTTGTTCCCAGCCCCTTTCGCTTTCTCTCTGCTTACCTGCCGCCAGGAGGTAGGCAAATTTCCTTTATTCTGCCATGAGGTTTCTGCCTCACTACAGGGCTAGAAGCAATGGAGCCAGCAGACTGTGGACTGAAACCTCTGAAGCCATGAGCCAAAATAAATCTTTCCTCCTCTAAGCTGATTTTCTTAGATATTCTGTCACAGCAGTGAAATGCTGATTAACACAGTATCCCTCTCCTGGACCAGTAACCATCCAGTACAGTTCTAGGGCCCCCAAAAGAACAGCTTCTTCCTTACTGTAGTTGTACTTTAATCCAGGCAGTGGCTGTGCTTGCTTCAAGACTGGCAGCTTTCTGGTCATAGAAGCAGAAGCAACTTCCTTCGTGGCCTGATATTAAAACAGTGCTCCAAGTCTGAACTCCCTCACAGCCATCAAATTCTCTTAAACACAATAAATTCCTTTCTACATAAAAAAGTGAACAGAGGAATAAATGGGAGAAATATGTAACAAAAGACAATCTTTATCAACAGCATGTACTTCACTCAAATAAAATACCAAAGTGAAATTGAAAACAATATGCCATTCAATTAATTTAACAAATATAAAAATCCTATTAAAACTTTATTTTAAGGGCTGGAGGGCTCAGTGGTTAGAGTGCTTGCCTGGCCTGTGCAAGGACCCAGGTTCAAACCCCAACCCCACAAACACAACTAAGTGTTGGAGAAACAAAGGCCAGATTAAAAAATAAACAAAAATTTATTCTTTTTCTTTCTCTTCCAATCTCTCCCTCTTTTAAAAACAAAAACACTTTATTTTAGATGTGCTTTGAAAACAGAAAGAAATACCAGCTTTCATTGAATATCATACCTGCTGTTATACTACTCTAAAGATGTTTAAATACTGAAGACCATGGAGAAAACAAATATAAATTTGTATGGTGACATAAGAAATGTGAATAAATTTCTTTCTATAAAAGTAATCCATCAAAAAACATTTGCCTGGTATGACATTTTCAACTTATAGGTGTCTGCTGTCGAACAAACCATGCTCAGAAATAAACTGTTTGGAATAAGGACATGCTATTTACCTAAAATAAATTATCCATTGTCCAGTTCTGGGTTTTTCAAAGACAGTATACAAATGTATCATGTTATTTTATTATAGGTTCCAGCAACTAAATATAAAGGTAATGGAAGATTTGTAAGCATAACAATTTTTCATAAACATAAGATTCATTTTTCCAATAATAATAATAAAACAGGATATAACTTTATTATAGCTATAATCACAATAGAAATTATAATAATTTGCCTACATAAATTTAAGGATATGTAGAAAATATTTCAACATTAAAAAGTAAATCAGTTATAATTATATTGGAAAAACATTTTTAATTTTGTCATTTTGAATCAGAATTTAAAGATGTTTTTGCAACTATCATTTTTTTTTAATAGTCCAGAACATAGCTTCTTGTGGAACAAGGATGACTGCCTCTCTTCCACCCTCAAAAGAAAAAAAATCACAATAACACTAACTCAAATGTGGGAACCAGTAAATTATGAATACAGACAACACAGGGCAAATAAAAGAAGACTCCAAGCAGAGTAAAAATGGTAGGAGAACTGAGAGGAACCCTCGTCAGACAAGGCTGACCCAAAGCAGAGTAGGTGACAGGACCTGTCATCAGAAGAAACCAGTAACAAATGTTTCCCACCCTCAAAGGTCCTAAGAATAGGGAAAGAAGTGAAATGAAACTAACACTTACCGGGTCCACTACTTGCTAGTTTACAAAGATGTTATGGGTTAGTTCTCAAAGCAACCTTATTTGAGCTGAGAAAACCAGTCTGAATATTTTAAAGAGTAAAGAAACTTAACCAAGTTCATAAAGTAGAAACAAAAGTAGGGCATCAGGCCTAGCTGTTTTCAGATCATGGTAAATACAGAAAATGATCATATATTTCAGGAGAGTCAGAAAGAGAACAAAAGCTGCTTGTCACCAAACGCAATTAATTATCCAGAAAACTAAAATGTCCCAGGAACTACCTAGCCTCCCTTACAAAATCCCATAAATCAGAAACTACTCCTTACCAGACCTGAGAAACTGTACTATGCAATTTCAAAGGTGTTTCATTTTCCATTCCACCCCACTGCTCCTCAGTAGCTGCACCCATGTCAGCCTACAGCTAACTCTTAGAGCCAAGGGAAGAGGCACCCTTTCCCCAAGACCACACACACCTTGACAGCAGGCCTTCCTCAAAGCACAGGCTCTTTCCAATGTTTTTTTATTGGGGGGAAAAAATGGACCAAGTCCATTTTTCTTGCAAAAAAAAAAATAGGCCTATCCTCTTGTTCATGCCAGAAACTCCCTCTAAAGGTAATGAACGCATCATATCGGTAAGCTTAAAATGAAAGCTAAGAAACATAACCTAACTTATTCATATTAAGATTGTTATTAGATAATCAAATAAAGATAAATGACTGGAATCAGATTCTACTTTGGTTTGGTAAAAAAGAAGGAAGAGACAGGCACATACTCATTCAATATCACAGGATCCCCTCGGGGCAAACAATGTTGAAGAAACCTGAAAACATATAAACCTAAGAGGTCACATGTTTATGAACTATCTGAAATGAAACACAAAATCTAAGAATGCAAGTTGAACATTATTCTAAGGGAACTGGGAAAGATAAATTGCCACAAATGTCTAAGGACAAAATATACATTATAAAACACTGCTATAGGGAAGCCCTTCTCAACCCAAACATCAGTGGCCTCAAATCATATTCAGGCCTTTGGTATAATCTTCTAGAGCAAGAGAAGACCAACAGCCAATTTGTATGAATAAAGTTTTATTGGAACACAGCTATGCTCACTTGTGTAGATCCATGGTTCCAAAGGCACAGCTGCAACAGAAACTGTGCCACCCACAAAGCCTAAAACACTATCTGGCCCTTTAGAGAAAAAGTTTGTCAATCCCCATTCTACACAAAAGCAGCCTGGAATGAAGAGTTGCCTTCGACTACTATTAACAGAAGACCAGTGGCAATTTACAAAAAGGTCAATTTCCATTAGTAACAAAACATACATTTCTAAATTTTTATAAACCACTTAAATAAGCTTTGTTCATTTACGCTGTTGTACTTAACACTTTGGATACCTATCACTACAAAATATACTCATTGTATAAGCTTATCACATAAATAGTATGAAAGAGCTATTATTTTGGTAAAGGTTAACATATAAATTATCCTGCTCAAAAAAAAAAAAATATACAGGAACGTTTCATGACCACCTGTCCTTCTCATTCCCGCTGCTTACTAAAATCATAAAATATAGTCTCTAAGTGTTTTGTTTAGAATGAAAAAATATATTGTGAAAATATATATCACAGGAACAAAGTACTTAATCACCAAAAGTAAGTGAAAATCAGTTTAGAAGTTTAACAACTCTGAGACTAGCGTTTAAAAATTCTGAACTTCCATTATATTCTACAAATGCATAAATTTGCTTACAATTATATAACCAAATGTTATCCATTTTCCCCATGGATGATGAATAAAATCAGGAAAGGACAAAGAATTAAATGGAAACAGTCCAAAAATTTAAAGAAATGCTTCTTGAAACATTTTGCTATACATTTTACAGAAATGCAGATAAAATAACCGCTGATAAAGCAATTCAGAGTAAACAGTAATCACATGTGCCATTTCTAAGACATTCTCAAGTTTTTCAGAGTAAAACCCCAGTCACACAGGCTGTATATACTTTGCTAAACAGTTTCTTATCTATTACATTAAATTTGCTACTATGCTTTATAGATGATATACTGAAATATCTGTTTACCTAACTCTGAAACATCTAAAGAACTAAGTATGTAAATTTGGATGAAACTGAGAATGGAGAGAGAGTAATAGTTCTTTGTGCAGCTGTAGGTACATGGCATGCTTTTTAAATGCTGAAACCTGTTTAAAACAAAATCAAAGGAACAAAACTTGAAAGAATTTTTAGAATTTATTTTCTAATTAAGCAACTTCTTTTCCAGAACTGCATTAAATAATCACTCCTCTTTCCTCCACAGATGTCCTGATTGGTGGCTTTATTAATATTACTGTGGAGATACATCTTAAAATGTCAGACAATTCCTAGGAAAATCCTGTTTCTAGAAACAGAATAAAACTCTCTGATATTTCAGCCTACATACTTAACTCAGAAGAAAAAAAATCTACACATTTTGGTATTTTGGTAAAAGCACGATAATTGAGAGGAAAAGAAGGTTTTAAGTATTTGTAATAAACCAGTTCTCAAAACTGTCGATTCCCACAAGACTACTGAGGGTGGGGAGTGGGGGTGATGAGGTTAAACACTTAGGCACACAAACTGTAACTGCTCTGCACGTCTGGTCATTTGAAACCACCATACTGATTTTTAGTTTATTAATCGGGTATAGGGTATGTTAATGACACCAGGCTCAAACCCCCCTCTTCCACTAGCACTCTGCCATCATACCAGACATGATTTCCTCATTATTGATGCAAGTGCTGTTTCACTGGTCTGCAAACAAACCCTTGAAAATGCCTGGCCAGTGGGGAAGGAACGGCAGGTCCAACAGGTATTATCTAAATAAATGAACCTAAACGGTAGATCGGATTACAAAATGGATCTGCACGTCTGGAATTAAAGGTAGTTTTTACTTTTTTGAATTCATAAGACTTTTTAACTGTGGTTAAAAAGTTTCTCACGTGGCTGTGAAAACGTCTAACGATTTATCTTCTGGCATTTCTTAGTGTTCCTTTTCAGGTAATTTCAGAATAAAACCCCAGTTACAGACTGTATTTACTTGCTGGACAGTTTCGGTTTTTATCTACTATAAAGTTTCAGTCGAGGTGATGAGTTCAAATGCAGCTAAATCTTGAAAGGAGACACACGGGAGGGCTCAGAGGAAACTGAAGCCCTCCTCCCCTTTACTTTTACACTTTGATTTCACAAGACTAAGCCCCAGGCTGGCGTCCCTCCTCCCGCGGACATCCTTGCAGGAGGAACTGGCCACAGCTACTCCAGTCCCGGGCAGGGTAGGAAGTACCCGCCCTCCGGACCGGGAGCCTTGGTTTCCTCGCTGCTCATTGGCTGGGAAGGCTGTCAGTGCTTCCCAGAGCGGGGTCTCCAGCGGCAGAGTGGAATCTCCAGCTGGCATCTCCTGGAGGGGCCCCGCCCACCGGAGAAAGCAACCAGCCTGCTCAAAGGGTTCCTCCCCCCCCTTTTTTTTTTAATTTCTCCGCCTTCCTTTTAAAAGTCCGCATACATTTTTCTGCCTCTTGATACCAACAAGAGGCAAAAGCTTTTTCAAAGCTCCAACCTCTCTCCTCGACCCCAGGAAGCTCCCAGTCCAAGATCAGATAGAAGATGCTGCGGTTTGGGGGGTGAAGCAAACTGAAAATGGATCTCCCAAAGGATAGCAGAAGATTCCTTCCTCTGAAAATGATATCACTGCTTGAGTTATATGTCAACCAGTTCAAGCACGCTGGCCTTTATCAACCGTTAAAGCCAAGAAAGCACTGCGTCCATTTGGCAAGAAATGCCACATATCATCACAGGGTTAACTCCATGTCCTGTTCTACTCTTCATCATTTTCAGGGTTTGTCCGATTGCCCATAAACTTTTTAAGTGCAATACTATACCATTCTTCAGTCACACCAGCAGCAGGCTCATGTCCTGAACAGCACGGACTGATAACATATATTCTGAACTTTATTATGTAACGCAACCCGACGAGACATAGTTATCGCCTGTAAGGAATGTGCATACTCCTTGAAACTGTAAATTCCTTGGAGAAGGAGCTAGAAACACTAATTCTAGTTATGAAGGGTACACAAGTTCTACAAAGTATGGGCAAGTTTTTTTTTTTCAATTGTACTCTTAAAATCAATAATCTCAAAGGTGAGGGCAATCCAATTCTGTACTATATTTCCAATTTTCCCGTTGCACCGGAATTACTAAAGGACAGAAGCATATATGTCACTGTAAAGTAAGTATATTCTTAACATTTGTCCTTGGCAAGAAATACAGCTATTTGAGTATACGATTCATCTGTTGGTACCGCATCTCTTAAGGCCTACACTATAAAGGAAAAAATCAAGAATTCAGATTTTCTCCAGCATCTTCTAGATTGAGTTCACTTCCTGACACTTCTCGGGCCACAAGGTCCTCCGGCCTCCCCTTTATCTGACTTTGCCTTCCGTTTTCTATTTCTTTCTTTTCCACTGCCATCATCCCCACCAATGCTCTCTACTGCCTCACACTCTCTCCGACATTTTTTAATACCAGTTGGTTCTCTCTAAACGCACTGTCCCAAGAGGTCTCTCCCCTCACCCCCTACCCAACTCGGTACTTCTCAAGCCACTTCAGATTCTCCCACCACTCAATCTCTCCCAGTGAACTTCACTTTTCTAAGTTGGGCTGCAGCCGAATCCTGACAGATGGACTTAACCAATCCGCCAGGGATAAATAACCGACGCCGCCAATGGGCTTCCGCCGGGAGGCGGGTCTTCGCTCAAGTTCCTTGGGTCCTGAAACCAAAGACCTGTTGCCTCCGCCGCCGTGGCCGCGGAGTTTCCTAGTTGCCGCAGAGCCCACGGCGGCCTCGGAACCCGTGGCCCGCAAGAAGTTGCTGCCGCCCGCTCCCACGAGTGCCAACGAAAGGACCAAACCCCCCATCGCTCCCGAGCGCCGCACGCCCCGCCCCATCTACCCTAGCGGGGGATCCCGGAGGCCGCCGCGCGCTCCAGACCTCCCTCTCCCGGACTCCCCGCGCGCGCAGCCCCACCCGCCCGGGCCTCCCGGCTCTGCGTCCGAGCCCCCGACGGCGACTCACCAGGAAGCTGGGAGTTTTCTGTTCTCCCTCCCTCGAGGAGCCCGCAGTAAGCAGGCGGCTCCGGCTCGGCCGGGCACCGCCGCGGAGAGGCCCGCCGGGCCGGGGGCTGAGACTTCGAGGCCCCGAGCCGATCGGCCACCTCCGGCCGCGCCGCCCCGGCGGACGCTGCAGGCGCGGGCACCCACCCTGCGCACGGCGAGGCGCGTCTCGAGTGCGAGCCTAGCGGCGGCCCATCCTCCCGCAGCTCCCGCTCCTCCTCTGCGGCCGCTGCTGTCAGGAGTGTAAACATCCCGGCATCCCCGAGGAGAGGGGCGGGGCGGGCCCTGGCCCCTCCCCGCGCTCCTGCTGCGCCCGGCCGCTGCGCGCCTCCCCACGCCCGCAGACCCCGGCCCCGAGCTCCAGCGGAGCCCCTCCGGACGCACCTCGTCCCCTGCTCAGGCCTGCAGAGCGCGTCCTTCTGCTCCCTGACTCCTCTTGCCCTGCAGTGGCCAACTTTCCGCCCAGAGAAGGACCTTTTGTAAGAACTTGGGGTTCACAATTTGTATCTCAGCGTCCCCACTTGCAAGCGGTGAATGTACTTCTTGTGTCCCGGTTCTTCAGGATCACAGCGTTTTCCTTCCATCCTCTTTTATTCAGTAATTTAAACTACGTCTGCGCTTAATGTTAGTGCGTGGAAATGCGGAAAAGGCGTTTTCCTGGGTAGGGTTAAGTGAACCTTGTATCTAAGTGTCCCAGCACAGAGAACAATGACTTTTAGGACATATGGGAAGGGTGAACTACCTGGTATAGTGCCAAACACCTTTTAAAATGTATACATTTATATAATTTGTGTCTTATATGTGTATATGTAAATATCTAGGCCACATATTTATAATATATATGAATAGCCCCCAGAACCCTAGTGCGTGGAACTGCAGAAGCAATCCTTTGACCCCAGCGGCTACACTACTTCAGTCAACAGCTAGGAGGCAATATAGAGTCAACCATACCTGGATTCTAATCTCAGCTCAGTATTAAGTTTGTAATCTGGTGAGAAGTTATTTAACCTCTCCAAGTTCTCTATATCTTTGTGAAACAATAGTCATGCTTCTTATACATAGGACCACAAGTAGAATTAAATGAGATAAAGTACTTCAGCACAGAGACTGGCATATGAGAAGTACTTATTTAATCCATTAAGCCCCAAGTTTTCAATTCTGCCAATATTTCAATAAAAGTCACTCAGCTTATTAAAATAGGTTGGAAACCATAAGCTTATATATCCTTTAGTTTATGAATAGATGAAAATATATGTCTTTCAAACACTCTAATTCACATATTTTCTCAAGAATTGACTTCTAAAAATATAATTATTTGGAAGTTACCATAAGTACTATATTTGTTGCTCAACTTAATTTTGAATAAGTGTTCCACATCTGGGAATAAAGGACAAGATGGGGTTAATAATAGTTGCTGTTAAAAATAATAATAATAGTTGTTATTACTAGGTCTTTCACTGGTTTTATTTCCCTGCTAAAGGGATTAGAGCCAAGAAGGAGTAGATTATAGATCAAAACATTTAAGGTGTTAAAGCTATGGAATTAATATTTGGAAAGTTTGATTTTAGAAAATCACTGAGCTCAAAGGAGACATCAATTCGAGTGACCTAAGAAGTACTCATAAATGTACTAGACAGTGTTCTAAGAAATGAAGATACAACAATGAGCCAAGATACAAAGTCCCTGCTCTCATAGAGCTTCCATTGTAGTGGGAAAGGGAAAAAATCCAATAAATACCTACTATGTCAGATGGTGAGTCATAGAAAAATAAATCTGGGTAAGGAGACATGGGGAGAGAAAGTGTTATTTTTAAATATGTTTATCGGGGAAGGCCTCTTTGACATTTGAGCCGAGACCTGAAGAAGTGAGCAAATGAGTTATGTGGCTATCCAGGGGTAGAGTATTTTACAAAGGGGAAAGAGCAAATGCAAAGACCGTGAGTGGAAGTGAACTTAGTATGTTTGAAAAATAGCCAAGAGGCCAGTATACCTAGAATCCAGTAAGCAAAGAAAGAGGAGCTAGTGAAATCAGAAGAGAGGATGGGAGTAAGAAGAAGGGTATAGAAGTAGAACCGCCTAACATTTAAAACATTTTGAGTGAAAAGCTATAGGAGCAATGACCAAATTTGACGTGGTTTGGGAGAGACTAGCTGTACTTTGAAGAATAATAGACTGCGGAATGGTAGGAACTAGAAGTTAGGAGACTGTAATAATGATCTAGATAAAATATATTGATAACTTAGACCAAGAGTGCTGACAGTAGAGTGGTAGGAATGGTCAGATTTCAGATATATTTCTAAGATTTGCTGATATTTTAAGTATGGTTAAGAGAGGAAGTAAGCTAGAAGTCAGTGAAGTTAACCATTTGAACCAGATCATTTTGTCAGCTTAAACCAAATCAAATCAATCAAATAGGAAGAATAGCACTTAAATCATACACAGGCACACCTTGCAGGGAAAATAACCAGATATCCTCAGTCTAAAGACACTTCAGCCTGAGACCAGTGACATTCCTAAGGCTTATTTCTTACTATCTTTACATTGCCTTTTAGATAATGCAGATTGGTGGGCAATTAACAAGTTATCTGAATTGCCCACCAATCTGCATTGGTATAAGCATATATACTTGTTACTGTATGAACACTGACTAATAGTCAGATGGATCAAAAATGAGCTCATTGTTAATGTCTGCAAAGACTTTGCTTAGGAAGAATTCTATCAATGGCTGTATACAATGTACAAAATATCAAAATACACTGTTATGTCCCATTCCTTCACTTAAAGGAATCACAAAGCTTCTGTTAAATAGTAACACCACTGTGTTTCAAGGTTGGGAAGACTGTCGAATCTGAATCCACTGCACTTTCTCTTTGTAACTTTATATTACTTTTGTTGCGTATAGGAAAGTTTCCCAGCCACAGGCCTCCTGGCAGAGAGCAGATGCTAATGGAAAAGCAGAGATGCCTGCCCAGAGAGGCTCCACTGGTCCAGGGATCATTAGAGCAGAAGCCAGCTTCCACTGCATTTCTGTTCCTCTCCCCACCAAGCTTGCTCCAAAAATACTGGTTTGAATCTGTGATATGCAGTAATTACAGTTCTTTATATGAACTGCCTAGTGTTTATAGCTAATTACCATGCAATATATACCATTAACTATCAGATTAACTTTGCTGTAAGTGGTATTTGGTTATTAAACTTAAAACCTCTCAGTTTATATCAAGTCTTGTTTTTTGTTGTTCTTATAGGTGTGTTGGCTCCGTACAAAAAAAATTAGGGGTAGCAGGGGTAGCATTAATTACCAAAACCATAGGCTAACCCAGAACAGATGTTACATACCAGATTCAGCATAAATGCAACTTTTCTGGAAGAGAAATTTGCTAAAAATTGGTTTTACTAAAGAATGATGATGAAGTAACATTCAAAATAATTCTCCCTTGCAAGAGATCCTAGACTCTGGAGAAGACCAGAAAGGTCAAGCCTTTTTGACTCAAACATAGTGCTGGAAACAGGTGTATTTAAAATGCTACTAGTGATGTTGGCAGCCACTGAATTTGGCAGCTAAATGGTGATGAGGCTTAGTCAAGCTGTTGAAATGTCTGGACTAAAGTGAGCCAAGAGGAGGAAGTCAAAGTGCAG
>PVKS010017000.1:0-42867 GCA_004027875.1 Aplodontia rufa
TCAGTGGATTAATCAATTTGACAGGTGAGTGATTGGAGTGGACTTCTGGGGAGAGGTGGAAAGTGTAGTGGTTGGAGGCAGTAGGTCACTGGGGGTGTGTCCTTGGGGACTAGATCTTGTCCCTGTCCCTTCTCACTCTCGCTGTGCTTCCCAGCTGCCCTGAGCCAGGCCTGTCCCTCATATGTTCTGCCTCATCTTGGCCCTGAGCCCAGGAGCCAGCCAATGACCATGAGCCAAACTAGACCTGTCCTCAGGGTGCTCCTGGTGATGGGAAACTGAGTCACAATGAAAAGTACATAGGACTGGGGATGTGACTTAGTGGTAGAGCACCTGCGTTCAATCCCCAGTACAGAAGGAAAAGAGAAAAAGAAAAGAAAGGAATGCCGCAAGCCACTTGAGCCGAAGCAACTCAGGGAGTGTGGCCTTGGCACCCCCCTAACCCTGCCTCTGCCTGACTTTGAAAAGCCTGAGAAGCAGAGGAGTCTGGTGCCCCGAGGCAAGGGTGCTGTGCTCTTGGAAGTCGCTGCAGAGGGCTGGGAGAGTGGCAGGGGTGGTCCTAGGGTTCCAGCTCTGCAGGGCAGACTCCAGTGTGGGGCAAGTCTGCGAGGTTGTGGGGGCTGCAGGCACAGAGCTGGTAGGGGCTTCCAGGGACCTGGGCTGGGTGGCTCAGGGCTGCCCTGAGGGCCGTGTGGAGTGGGCTTGCTGTGTCTGTCCACGCGAGCCCATGATCCTGACAGCTTCCATGCTGCAGTCTGGCGAGCGAGCGTGGGAGCCAGGGCTCCTGGGCATCAGGTCACAGCCCCAGTTGGCAGCAAAGCTTCCCTGGCTCAGCCTGCTGAGTGTGAGGGTGGCATGGAGGGCATGGGGTGGTGCCCCTAGGTCTCCAGCATCATCTTTTGTAATTATAAAAGCATCGCACGAATATGATAAAAAGCCACACAGCTCTGAATGGGGTGAAACCCAATGTGAAGTCCCCAGAGCCACTGCAGGTGGGCCCTGCGACAGAGGTGTGGCTTCATCTTTACAGCAACCAATGCTGTGCAGATTCCCGTGTGCCCCTGTGACTGCGTGTTTCTGCACACTGCTCCAGCTCGTGGAAGGGTGAGGGACCTGGTCTCCTGCTCTGTGAGCCATACCCTCCCCTGCTATGCCCTCTTCATTCTCGCGATTTGGTTTTGTTTAGGCATGGGGTGGCGATAAACTGACTATAAAAAAAACCAGTCTCAGTCTCTCAGGCTCCTTCCATGTCCCTGAACCTAATTTTGAGCTTTCAGTCTGTGCTTGGGTTCTTTAAAGAAGGTCCCCAGATTAAATATGCTCAAATATCCCTCGAAATCAAGATCTGCCCCCTTAACTTTATAGCATCAGCTGAACAGCACTGAGAAATAACCAGCAGAACACAACGGGGCTGAAAATGAGCTCCACTTCTTATTTTGTCACTTGGAGAGGGCTGGGGACTCCCATCATGAGGAATGGTTTGTGGGGCCCCTGACAATTTCCTCCGCCTTCCACCCCCTCTCCCGGCTGCCCTCGGCGACAACACAGTGACATCCTCCCTTGCTTTGCCCGTGGCTTGATTCTAGATGTCCTAAGTCGGCGGAACTGCATTTCTGTGAATACAAGGAACCTGATTAAACCCTGGGAAAAGCAACCCCAGGTGACAGCCACTGAGAGGGAAGGTGGCCAGGCCCTTTGGTGACTGTGCAACTGTCACAAATCATCCTCGTCTCTGTGCCTCGGTTTCCTCCTCTATGAAATGGGGAACCTGACCCATCTATCTCAGAGGTCTGTGCGGCATGTGTGTGTGCAGGGCACGTGTGTGTGCGCACGTGCGTGCACAGCTTAGGTGATGTAAGCACTCAGTAGCGCTCGTTGTTAGTATTAAAATCACAGATCTTCTGTGCCTCGGCCTCCCATTCAGGTCTCAGCCTCTTTATTGGCAGTTCCGTGTGATTTCTTCCACTAATTTCCCCAGCTGGTTTATGGAAGTTTTTATTTTGGCAATAATTTTTGATTTCCAGGAACTTCTTCCTGTTTTCCCATTTTTTTCCCCAGAGTGGCTCGTTCTGTTGTTTTATGGCTGCAATATCTTTTTTAATCCCTTTGATGAAATGAATTCAATATTTTAAAGTTCCCTTCCCAGAATCGCCTGCCTCTTTCGGGAGAGCTGCTCTCCGTGTTCATCCTGGCCACCTCCTCTGTGCTGTTGATTCTCCTCGGGTCTGACCATCCTGGCTGAAGCACGCAGGTGGCCCTGTGGGTTTCGGTCATGTTTGTGTGTTTGATCTCTTGGCTTCTCCCATGAAGGGAAGGTGGAGGTGTTGCGCCTGTGGGTGGCATCTGTCAATCATGCCATCTTGCACAGGCTGGGACAGACAGCAGGGTTGGTCCCCACTTCCACATGCAGACAGGAGGTTTCCCTCCTGAGCATATCTCTGTTTCTTTGGGAAGGAGTGAGGTTCAAGGAGCCCTGTGGGGTGGGCTAATGCCCAGCTATTTTGTAGACTCATGTTTCTAAACCTTTTCAAAATAATTTTGGATTTATCAAAGAACTTTAAAAAAAATCACAAAAGATAAATTCCTAAATACCATCCACTCACCTTCCCACCACAAGCATGACCACGGAAAGTGTGCGGAAACTAGGAAGTCAGAGTTGGTAAATTACCACTAACTACCCTGGGGTCTTTGTGTGGATTTCACCAGCTTTCCAAATAGAAATTGGCAGCAATTTCTGTTTTTTCTTTTTGTGACCTTGATGCTTTTGGTGAGTGATAGGTGCGTTTTAGATTGTTGCTCAGTCAGTGGGTACACCAGGGTTTGCCAGGGTGTGCCAGGCGATGTGTCCCAAGGGTTACCTGCTGTGCTGTGGGTAGACTGCCCAGTGTCAAAAGCCTTCCAAGATGTGCGCCTAAGTATTTCAGAGGTCCAGGTTAAAATGTAGTGTAGCAGAGCCTGTGCATCTTGGTCGTGGCCTCAGAGGTGAATTGGACAGGATGGGAAATTCTATGGAAGGAATTTTCCCAAAGGGTATCGTTGAATAAATTCTGGGCTTATTTGTTTTTGGTCTCTTGGATAGCTTAGTAATTAACACAAAAAGAGAATTTCTGCACATTCTCCTCTGCCAGGTCTTTCTGCAATCAACTCTTACCCTTTTCTTTCACAATGAAAGGGGGATCTCTCTTCTGTTTGGTCAGAGCCTGAGCCTTTGACAGGGTCCTACAGGATGGGGCTGCTGGCTCAGCACCCTCAAATTTGCTGGTGTCACAGCCAGACTTTGGAAAGGCTGGAGGACGTTGCTAAGGGTTAGATTCTGTGTTTTTGCTTTACCTTGACCTTCTAGCAGGACTCTGTGTTGGGACTTCAATCTTCACATTGTCACTGGATTTCTGTTGGTGTTGCTATTGTTTCCTTGAGACCCCAGTGTTGTTGTGGTGGTGGTGAAGAGGCTTGGGAGATGTGGAAGGATGATCAGAAAGGCAAGATTCAGGCTTCTCTACATCTTGGCCAGACCCCATGGAGAACTCCCCAATCTTACCCCTGACTAAAGGTATGACATGCATCTCCTACCATTCTGATCACTGTAACAAAATAACATAGACTGAGTGGCTTATGAAGGGCATCAGTTTATTTCTTACAGTTCTGGAGACTGGAAAATCCATGATCAAGGCTGATTTGGTGTCTGTGTCTGAACACTTCCTTGTTCACAGATGGTGCTACTTCCTGGTTCACAGATGGTGCTACTTCCTGGTTCATAGTTGGTGCTACTTCCTGGTTCACAGATGGTGCTTTCTCCCTGTGTCCTACATGCTGGAAGGGGCTAACGATCGTCCTCCAGCCTCTTCAATAAGGGCACTCATCCTGCTCAGGAGGGCTCCATCCTCATGACCTAATTGTCTCACAGGGGCTCTAGTTCCCAGCATCATCACCCTAGGGGTCAGGAGGAGACACCAACATTCATCCAGAGCCACATGTGAAATGGATTCCGACTGAGAAGATGCCGATGGGTTAAGCACAGAGAAGAGCTGTACAAATGTGTTTTTAATGTTAGGATGGTCCAGGGAGGCAATTTTCTGTCACCAAAAGGCTTGGTGTGACTTGTCACTCTCCCTGCAGAGTGGAAAAATTTAGAAAGGTGGAGTGGGGCAGAGTGGGGAATAGACACAAAGTGAAGAGACTCTGAGAGGGCGGGAACCCATTACTCATGTTTGTGAGGAAGCAGCAGCTACTTATTCTTTGCGACAGTCAGTAATTAAGCAGGGAGAGGCCTGTTGTACCATTATTTTATGTTCCAGGTCACAAGAGGAAATGGGAAAACCAGCCACCTGGCCACAGGACAGGCAAAATGTGCAGGTGGAAACAACTATGTGTCAGGTGTTTGTTAAGCATGGCCCTCATTGGGGGCCAAGATGGGAGCATCTGAAACTTGTGGGTCCACTGAGAAGCTTCCTTAGGCAGCTCTGTGCTTGGGCGGCTGGACCAGCCCCTGAGTTGGAGCCCACAGCCTGGAGTGATTGGGGGACATATGTGTCCATGAACAGAGCAGTGGGGCGAGTGCAGGGGGATGGAACTTCACCCAACAGAAGCCCTGGGAGAACTGGAAAGACCCACCAGCACAGGAAGAAGATGGGAAGAGGGGAACAGTCAATAACCCACACCTGGGAGGGGTCACCGATGAGGCTCCAGTTGGAGAAAGCCCAGAAGTCAATCAGTGAGGGCAAAATGGACCTTGGATTTCTGTGTAGGAATTCCTATGGAGCCTTCCGCAGGAAGAATTCACAGAGAAGTGGCCTCAATTGCCAAGCTCTGATGCCCACTGGATTTGCAGATGAGTGGCAATTGTGCACTTGAGATTCTGGCCCCCTAATGGTCCAGATGTTTCTTCTAGATCAAGAGTCTACAAACTTTTCTCTAAAGGGCCAGAGGGAAGTATTTTCAGCTTTGCGGGTTGCTGGTCTCTGTGGCAACTACTGAACACTTCAATTGCAGGGAGAAAGTAGCCTTGGGCTATACAGAAACCTACAGACATGACCCGTTGAACTGAGAGCAGAAGTTCTAGGTTTTTGCTAATTGGAGGGCGGTCTCTGGCCTAGCACACCAGCACGATCTGGGAACTAGTTAGAAATGCAGACTCACAGGGCCTGCAGACCTGCTGACTCAGAATCTGCTGGTCACGAGGATCGTTCCTGAGAGGTCACTACTATTTACAATGGCTTCATGTTTGTCATCTGTGACAGGAAGATGGTTCCCATGTCCAGTAAGTGACATGAGTGAGGAGTTCAAGGGCTCACACAGCTGCAGGATGTTTGGAGACACACTGCAGGGATGTCTTGAGTCTGTGCACTCAACAGATGGAAACAGTGTTTTCCTCAAAAGTAAAGAGCAGCTGAGCTCACTGCCTATTATAAAACATGTGGGCTCTAGGGCTGAAGCGGTGGCTCAGCGGTTATGGCGCTTGCCTGGCATGCGCAAGGACCTGGGTTCAAACCCTAGTACCATGTACACAGCTAAATGTCGGAGCCACAAAAGCCACGTGAAAAACTAAAATAAAATGGATTCTCTCCTTCCCTCTCTCTTTCTCACTGTCCCTCTCTTAAAAAATGTGGGCTCAAAAAAGTTCAGGGTCCCTCTTCTTTAATGCACCCCAGTGCAATGCATTCGTGGTAAGGCATGCTGTTTTAGAATAAACTATTTTTTAGAAGAATGCACTCTAAAATACTGATTAAAAATATAGTACGGAAAGTCCAGGAACTATTATCATAGCTGTTTATTCTCATTATCAAATATTACTACTGTACATAGATGTCAGTGCTATATTTATCTACAACTGGCAGTGGGTAGGTTTGTTTATACCAGCATCACCACAGATACATGAATAGTGCACGGTGCTATGATATTGTCACAGTTGTGACATGACTCGGCATTAGGAAGCTCTCAGCTCCTCTGTGATCTTTTTTCTTTTTCTTTTCTTTCTTTTCTTTCTTTTTTTTTTTTTTTTTGAGAGCGGGTCAGTGAGAGAGCGAGCGCATCAATTTTATTTAGTTTTTCATGTGTCTTTCATTGCTCCAACACTTCATTGTGTACATGGTGCTGGGGGTTGAACCCATGTACTCACGCATGCCAGGCAAGCACCGTAACTGCTGAGCCACCGCTCCAGCCTCTCTAACGTTGTCTTATGGGACTGTTGTATATTAACTCTGCTGTGAACCAAAATATCGTTTCATTGTGCATGGCTGTGTTGTGAAGCTGTTGGAAACTGGTTCGTAGCAGCCTGGAGCATCACGTAAGACCTGGAAGTTGGTTGCTGGGAGGAGCCCCTCGGTGATTTTCCAGGAATGAGGAAAGAATCCCATCATGGTGACAAATGGCATGGTGGCTTCAGGATCTCCACAGAGCAAGGATGTGGGCACAATATAGCTCGAAGGGATGAGGGTTGGAGAGATGTCTCTTACTCTTGGCTTTGCCTTAAATCTGCTTCTATTTACCAAGCACCTTCTGCACAAATGTTCCTTTTTGGGGTGGCTCCTGAGGTGCTGAATGGAGGCTAGAAAGCCCATTGATGCCACTGGTCTATGCCTGCCCTTGTGTGTGAATTTCAAATCCCAAGTTTTGTCCAAGCACCAGCTCTCACTTGGGTGCATACAGCCATGCCTTGGACCTGAGGGGTTGTTCCAGGGAAACAGGTTCCAGGACCCCCACAAATGCCAAGTCCTGGGATGCTCAGGTCTCTAGCTGAAGAGGTGAGGCATTTGCCTAGAGCCTACACGCGTCCTTCTGGGGACTTTAAATCCTCTCTAGATTACTTATAGTTATCAGTAGAATGCTAGTGTGATGTAAATCGCGGCTGGGCTGCATTGCATGGGGAACAACGACAGAGGGAAGTCATGTGCACTCAGTGCAGTCTCCATTGAAAAGACCCCGGGTCTGCATTCGGTGGGATCTGAGGCCGTGGGCACTGGGGCTCTGGAGGGCTGAGTCTGGCCAGCATGGACAGGGCCGTATGAAGACAGGGCAAGGTGAATTTGGAACCTGGGACTCATGGAGAGGAGGCTCTGAAGGGCCTTGGGGGGCAGTCCCTGGGGAAAAGCCCCAGGAAGTGGCAGGGGAGCCAGGCAGGAGGCAGGAGGAGTCCCCATCACATCCATTCAAACGCAGCTGATGCCTCTCAGAAGACAGGTGCTGTGGGGCTGAGGGCAGAAGTGTCAGGAGACAGACAGCACTAGGACCTGTGTCTCTAGGGGAGCTTGAAGGTTAGGCAGGTGGAGAGCCCAGAAAAGGAGCTAAGGCGTAGCTGAAGGCAGCCAGGAGCCCAGGAAGCTGCAGCCGAGGTGTTCCAGGAGTTCACAGGAGCGACTGCATTGGGTGTGGGTCAGTGTCGTGGGAGCCCCTGAAGACAGGACGAAGGGGCCTGGCCGCCAAGAGGCAGCTTGCGGCACGCACAGCGGGTGCGAAAGGCAAGGAGGTGGAGAAGTGGCGCCTCCGTAGGATGAGAACTCGGCTCCGTGCACGTGCGTGTGTCATGGGGGCAGGTGGGGGAAATTTTAAACCGTGTTCCGCTAGGCAGAGAGCTTTCTGCCTTCTCCCCCCACTGAACGGATTGCACAAGTAAGTGACAATGATAGCCTAAGCTGTCCCGTTGCGGAGGGCTGTGAATTGCCAAGGCAAGTTTGATTGTCATCCGTAGACGTTCGCCGGATGTGGTATGCTCCACCCCTGCTGTTATTGGGTCCTCAGTACCCCTCAAAAGCCTGTGTATAGACACTTGGTCCCCAGAGTGGCACTGTAGAGGGTGGTAGGAGGCTATGTCGCTGGGGCGTGCTCTGGAAGGGCAGAGGGAGCCCTGGCCCATCTCACTCTGTTCCCTGGCTCCAGATGTAGGCGATTTAGCCTTGGCATGCACTGTTGCCGTGGCGGGCTGCCTCCTCGCAGGCCTAAAAGCAGGGATCATGGATTGGTACCTGTAAAATCATGAACATAAAAGATGACCCTTGTCTCTTTATAAGCTGATTCGCCTCAGGTCTTTTGCTATGGTGACAACGCTGACCCACACTCCTCCACACCCCATCCTTATGTTTGATGAACTCTGAGCCCCTTTGCTTGGAGAGGAGCATGGTCCACCCCACCCAACCCCGAATCAAGGACCAGTTTGTAAGAAGGAACTTCCAGGAGACAGTTTATTCTCAACAAGGAACGCGGACTTGAACAGAGCCAGGAAATCCACGGTCCCTGGGGCTGCTTCCAGCTCCGGCTCCCACCTCACACCTCAGCCTAGCGAGAAATCTTAACGGCCCAGGGTCACAGTGAAGAGAGGACACCAGTGTTTCCTGGAAGGGGAGGACGCTGCTGACGGGGACCAGACAGTGGCTGAGCACCCAGACCGATGCGGGCAACACAATCTAGACCCAGCCTCGGTCCCAAGGAGGAAAACGAACGCTCTTTCTAAATAAGAATATAAAAGCTTGTCGTTCGTTAAAATGTCTCTTAAGGATCTGTGGGACGACACTCACACCCCGAGGATTGGTTTATCTCATGTAAAAAGTGAAAAATGGAACTGGATAGAAGAGAAACAGCACAACTGAGCCTCGCAGGATGTAGGGGCCTCAGAGCCTCCCGGGGGGGGGGATGAAGGGTCCTAAAGTGAGGCAGGCTCGGTCCTCAGAAAGCCAGGAAGCTGTCTGCAAACGACGATGGCGCTGGAGATGGTGACGATGGTGACGGTGTAAAGGGGTCGCCCACCCGCTGGGTGTGTCATGTGCAGGGTCTCACGAACCCATGCCAGCCCCCACCGTTGGTCTTCTGATTCCCGACTTCCAGTGGGGAAGCTGGCAGAAGGAGGAGGAGGAGGACTGGATGCACAGGCTCGTGGAGCTCGGCTGCAGGGCTGGGCTGTGCAGGAGTCTGGATGACCCTGTGGGAGCGAATAAAGATGGTGACCGGACCCCAGCACAGGGCACTCGTGGAGTCTGCTGAAGTGGAAGGTGGGGAGGGCCTCCTGCGAGCCCGGGGATGTCCCCTTCGGTCTGCATCACTCTAGAGGGTCAGGAAGCTGTGGCCAGCAGAAAACCCAAATGCAGACGCTTGAGGATGGCTCTAGGACTTGGGAGCAGATTGTCCACTGGGCGGAGGAGGCGGCAGACACTACGTTGACCTCGGGGCCACAGTCATCATGAATGCCATTTAACAAGCTAGGAGGGGCTCAACTGCCAAGTCCAAATGGCCTGATTTCTCTGGGAAATCAACTGTGAGATTATGCTTTGCGTGGATAAACGATTTTATAAATGCCTAAGGTTTTCCGTGACTGCTATCCAACTGGGTTCTCACAATGACCTTGTATCTGAAGGAGGGGCAGAGAGCTGTTGAACCCCTTTGGCAGATGCAGAAAACTGAGGCACAGAGAGGGTGTGACTAGTCCAAGGTCACACAGCGGATCAGTGGGAAGCTGGGACCAGAAATCAGAGTGTCCAGCTCGAAGTCCAGGGCTCTTGCTGCATCTGGTGCTTTCAGGGTGAGATGGGGACTGTCAGAGCCAGAGAGGGGCTCTGGCGGGCAGGGCAGAGGCACCTGTGACCCACTGGGCATCTGCAGGTGGAAGCTTAACTGCTGCAGCCCCGGGGGCAGGCATGGGTCGGGATGTTGTTGTTGCACCCGTCCTGCAGCTTGCTCTGGCTCTGACTCACAGCTCGGCTGCTGGTGTCCAGGATCTGGCCACCTGGTCCCTGGGGCCTCCTGAGCCTGCAAACAAGAAGAGTGCGGAGCTGGGTTAGTGCTGTGGGTATGCTGCTGGGCAAGAGGAGCCTTCCGCCCAGACTTCCTGCACGGGGTGTGGGGGCTGTGCTCTGTGCGCTCAGTGACCTACTGAATACACAGAGCCTCGGCTGCTCTGTGTGCAACGGGGACGATAATCCCACCCCTCCCCGACGGACCTCGGGAAGAATGCAGAGACATACGCGCAATTCACCCCACTCCAGTCAGCACCAGGCATGCTGATTTGCTGTGTGACCTTGTGCAAGTCACACCCTCTCTGTGCCTCAGTTTTCAGCATCGTTCAGGCTGTTCCTACTGAAGCCCACCAACATGTCCGGGAGTGGGGTACTCTGGCAAATCAAACACCCACAGTCGCTGTCCTCATGGGGTGTAGTGTCTAAGGGGAGATGGACACTAATCAAATAATCCCACAAATAAATGTCCAAAGAGTCAAACACGCAGACTGAGAAAGCACCTACATGTAGATGGCTGAGGGCAGCGATTCTTAGCAGCTGGCCACCTGCCCATTGTCCACACGCTGGGACAAATCGACACCCCTCTCTTTCGATCATCAGGTCCAGGCTCGTCCCCTAAACCACATTGTGAGTGATTGGAGCAGGGCAATTGGAACTCAGGTGCCAGAGGGCAGTGAGGGACTTTAGACGGGCTCCCGTCACCTCCCACTTGGGTTACATTGGTCAAGTGGTTTAGCTTCTTCTGAGCCTCAGTTTCCTCGTCTGAAAGAGGAGATTCTAGCACACACTTCTGGGGAGGCCTAGGGGATCCGGGTGGAAGTGTGTGCGGTGTCTGGTTCAGGACTGGGGGCAATGGAGGTGTCCGTTAGTTCTACCTGGTTCTGCAAGATACAGGCTTTGGCTCAGAGTGCTTGAGCTGGCACGAGAAGGCTTCTGTCAACTGCACGCTGTGGGTCATCGGTAATGAATGCTGACCCACCCAGAGAGCATCTGCGTGTGCTTGTCACTTGCAGAGCACTGTTGGCAACTCCAAGATGAGCACAGTACAGCCCCTGCCTCGGTGGGCCACGGCTGTGCCCGCCAGCATGAGAAGAAGCCCCAAGCGTCCCTGGCTGTGCAGCTGCTCAGGTGTGGGCTTCAGGTGACAATGAAGCTCAAGAGGCTATAGTGTCCCTTGAGACATTAAGCTGGTGGCTCCCGTGCCCTGCTCTGTCCACCCCACAGCCCTCTGCAGCTCTCCAGGCACGATGCCTGGGAAAGCAGTCATGGCTGAAGTCCATGATCCCAGGGAAGAGGAGTCAGGACCCAGAGGACACAGTGGGAGGGAAGGGCAGGCTGGGAACTGCCTGGGCATCTTGCTCCCCTGTCCCTTCTCTCTCCTCTCCATCTTGAGCGACTTCCTTAGGCACCTAGGAAAGTAAATTAGGGAAGACTCAGGACCAAGAACGCTATGGGGGCGAACGGGAAGTGGAAGGGCAGGGCCTCCTGGCCTGGCTGGCTGCAGGATTCTCCGGGTATACGCACAACACATGACCCCACTGAGACGGTCTTTGGGTCAGGGCAGGCTTTCTGCAGGGGGCAGCATTTGGTGGGCTTTAGGCCTTGGAGAGGCTTCTGTACCCAGGCGTGGTGTGTGGAAAGCTGAGAAAGTGAAAGAACGAGCCAGCCAAGACCGGGCGCTCCCGAGAGCTGAGGGTTTCCTCCGTGGCCAGAGCTGCGGAACAAGCGGGGTTGCTGTGAGCACCGACAGGGTATGTAGTGAAAGGAGGTGGGGTTTGCCCACCCCAGGTTCCTTCTGGGCAAGGAGACAGAGTTGAGATGGAACACCCCCCCCCACTGTGGTGTGCACCGCAGGGTCCCCAGGGCAGCACTGTGCAGAGGGACGTGTTGGGGAGGGGACTGGGTCACGAGGGCTCCAGAAGGGGTTGATGCACTGAAGGATTTGGAGCTGCGTGGATTCTTGGGAAGTGGTGGACCTAGTTGGAGGGAGTGGGCCCTTGGGAGTGTGTCCTTGGGGACCCTCTCTTGTCCCCAGCTGCGTCCTCTTGGTCTGGCCACCACCCTCCACCACAATGCTCTGCCTCACAGGCTCAATAGAGCTGGCCAACCACGGACTGCAGCTACAGGAGCTGGGAGCCGAAATGGACCTCTCCTCCTTTCGCATTGTGTTTGCCAGGTTCCTTGCCATTAAGTGGAGATCTGTCCACCTGTGGGCCTGCAGAGCCAGGATCCGCATCACATTCTGAGCCCTGCATGCCTCCCGTCCTCCCTCCTGCCACTCACCACGGATCACCCACCCGCCCGCCCTCTCTAGCTCTCATTCCTGTATCCGTCCATTTAGTACCATGTATCCATCTGTTCCCATCTGTCCATCTCTTCTGCGCAGCCTCCTTACCTGCCTACCTCCCACCACTCGCCCATCTCCTTATTCTCTCCCACTCATCCACCTCCTGTACCCCACTGAGCCACTCACCCAACTTCCCAGGCACCCTTGCCTCATCCAGCTGCCCATCAAGACATCTTCCAGGCACCACTCCAGCCATCTGCTCACCTGTCCATTCGCCACCCACGCATTTCCAGTTCCTGCCCCCACAGGCCACCTTCTGCCCATCCAGCATCTGCCCCTGCTCTTGCCCTGCTCCTGTCTGCATGCCAGGCTCACAGATGCAGGGCCCACCCCAGTGGGCTATCCACGGATATGCACCGTGCAGGCTCTGCTGGAAGGAAGCACACACCACAGCATGGGGAGCCGGCTCCCTGGCCCTGGCCCTGCCACTTACTACTGTGTGACATTGGGAGGCTGGGTTCAAAGCCAGGGCTCCTGTCTCCAGCACCCCTGCTCTTTCCACTGCACCCAGAAGGGAGAGAGCGTAGGGTGGGTTTCCCGTGCTCCAAAGGAATAAGAAAGACTCGTGCCGCACAGATAGGGATCCGTGACCAGGACAAAGACAGAAACCACCACTGTGGACCAAGTGCTCACCTCCAGGCCGCACCTGCAGCCCAGTGCAGAGGCTTTACACATGCACCCAGCCGCAGCTCGGTCCATTCACCAGCTTGGCTAATTAGCTCTATGCTGTGAACATTTGAGTTCACCGCCAACTTCCCAAGTGAATCCTCAGCTCCGTGACCAGAGTTCTGCGTGATGGAGCTGAGTGCTCTCCACCTTTGAACTCCAGCAGGAAACGCCCGGAGGAAGTGCAGTGGGACCAAGGACCCCACTCAGCAGCAGGAGGACGTCTGCCTGTTGCAGCTGGTGAGAAGCTGGCTGCGCCCAGAGGAGCGTGGGAAACCACCAGCAAGCGCATCAAACCACGCCTTCCGCACCAGCACTGGCTTTGTTCAGCCCCAAAGAACTCTCAGCCCACCAGCCCCAGGGGAGGCCCAGCCTCCCATTTGAGAGCCGCTGGCTTCCTTTGTGCGTTTTAAAAGCAAATGTGTTTTAAATGCCTGCTCACCAGCTGGTATCACCTGACTCGTCTCTGTTGACTCGGTGGCCTGGTGGTGTCTAGTGAGACGGAGGGGAGAGCAGCCCTGGGGTCTGGTCCAATGGGATCTGGGCCCCAGCTCTGCCTTTCAGTGCTCTGCTCCTCTCCGTCTCTCTCCGTGTCTATACTTTGGGGACAACAAAGTTTCCTTAAAGAGAAAGGCACCTGCAGGGGCCCTTAAGCAGGGCAGCAGCTCTGTGGAGGTGCAGCGTGGCCATACTCCCACCTCACGCTCCCTGACATCGCACCACTGAATGTCTCCCGCTGAGGGCCCTGACCCCTGCTAGCTCTGCAGGCCTCGTCCTGGGACAGGAGGTCAGGGCAGAAGACCCTGTGGAGTGGTGGGTACTGAGGGAATACACACAGGGGTCGTGAGGTCAGGACCCAGGTGGGCAAAGCAGGGTAACAGCTAAGGGGCAGGAGTCGAGCCCTAGGGGTCACGGTTGGGCCACAGGGATCAGTAGCCGGACAACCAGGGCACGGGGTCAGCACTTGGAACCTGGTCTGCTGTCTGCTTCAGGTCTCTCTGTGGGCGAGAGAGAGTGCCACCTGAGGCCCCACAGCCCCTGTAGGGGGACTGGCCAGCCTGCTTGTCATCCTTCGTCCCTGGGATGTGCACAGGATGGCAGCCTGTCTCAGCATCCCGAGGGGAAAGGAGGAGATCTGACATTAAATGCAGCAATGCAGTAACGGGGCATTCTAGAGGGACAATGCTGGACTGCCATCTGTAGAGCTGGTGACTGGCAGCGCCTGGGACTTCCAGTTGCTTTATTCTGTGAGTATGCATGAGCCTGTGGATTAGTGAAGACAAGATGCCGTGCCCACAACGCCACAGGGGCCGAGGGTTGTCCTTACAGAGGTCCCGGGCAGTAGTACTAATGCCCTGCTATAGGTTGGACCTGGAGTGTCCCTGAGCTCAGGTGCTGAGGGCGTGGTCCCCAGTGCGGCAACGTTCAGTGGTGGGGCTTTGGGAAGGGATGGGTTCACGGGGCCCTGACCCCCTCTGTGGATTCATGTATTGATGGACTCGTAGCTGCAGGGAGGTGGGACCTAGTTGAAGGGAGGGGGCCTTTGGTGGCCACATTCCTGGCTGTCATGAGGTGAGCATTCTCTGCCACATGCGTCCACCATCCTGATATTCTGCCTCATCTCAGGCCTGAAGCAGGAGCCAGGTGACCGTGCCTAACGTACTGCGAGGTAAATGGGTTTTGCAAATGAGCTCCTTAGCCTTTGCTCAGGGGCTCTGAGTGGCACATCATCCGTCCAATCCTCTGTGAGTTTGCTCTTCCCAGAGTGAAACTCCACCTAACTTGCTGTCTGCCTTCCAAACCCCGTCAGCTTCCGGGACGATCACCTGCTAGCGGTTCTTTCTCCCCAGTCCAGCACCAGCCCTTGGCCAGAGCCTACATCTGCCTGCTGTATGCAGAGTGCCTGGAGCAGTCTGAGTTTGAGGAAGCCTCTGCAGAGAGCCAGCCAAACCGCCGGTGAGAGGCAGAGAATTTGCTGGGTCTCCCCCACTCTGCCCTCCGCAAAGGAGACCAGCCCTGGCACCAAGGAGTGGTGGAGGTGCTGGGTTCCGAGTAACCTGCGTTGATTCTATTGGGTGCCTCCTCATGCAAGCCCCTGCCATTTGACTCCCATGCCCTCCCTTCAGGAGCAGAAGGAAGGACACCCATCCTAAGCGGGGAGAGGGACAGGGAAGAGGATGAGAACTGGCTGCGGGTCACAGAGCTTTTCCGAGGTCACCCTAGAAAGCCTTTCAGCCTTTCTTGACCTCTGCCTTCCCGTGTATCATTGGATGTAGGGCCCTCTTAATTAATTCCTGGTGACCTTCTAGGAATTCAATTATGTCTGCAAAGATCCTATTTCCAAATAAGGTCACACCGATAGGTCATAGGGATTGGGATGAAGGAGCCTGAGGAAGGGGTTTCAGGACACTGCCCCTAATTGTGGTGACTTTAAACTAGCTCAGCTGGCCTCTGTCAGTAAACTCTTTGCCAAGGTGTCTGCAAATCTGCACAGGAGTTAGCTTACAGAGGTTGGCTGTGGTTTGCAACTTCCTGTGAAACTCTGAGCTGTGCTGATCTAACTTACAGGAGTTATGGGATGAGCATTTACCCCAGAGAACACCCTGTGCAGAAGGTGTTATTTCTGTAAAAACTTGTGAGACCATTGTCTGACTCGTCAAAATGGGAAAAAAACTAATTAAATGCTATGTAACCTCCCACTGAGTATAAAACTATAGGAATTTTCAAACTTCGGGTCCAGGATTTGAGACACCCATGCTCCCTGGACCAATGCTTCCCTGGAGCAGCTTTGAATAAAACTGCTTCCTGGAATTCCTCGGGTATCTGCCTCATCTGTCCCTGCAACAGGGACTTCAATATGTCCTTTTGGGGGGACACAATTCAACTCAGGAGGGTCTCAGGCTGACCCTGTATGGCTGTCGCATGAGAAGCCTGGGTGTGAAATAACAGCTCAATTAGGCAGTAGAAGGCGACCCCAAGGACGCAGTGCCCAGCGCACCTGTCTCGGAACACTGCAGGGCTTACAGGCACTGCTGGCAGGGCCACTGTTTGCCACTCCAGTGCCTTAACTAAAGGTTCCACATGTACTGGGTCGTGAGGAAGAACAGGGCTCGAGAGCCCAGAGCGGTGTGGAATCCCAGCAGCGACTCAGGCAACGCCTCGCTCCCTCTCGGTGTCAGTGCCCACGTCCAGGTCCAGGTGGAAATGAGGACAATCGTGGAGCAGGCGTGAATCAACGTGAGGCACCAAGCGCAGCGCACGGCGTTCAGTGCTCTTCGGTGCACTCAAAGGTGATGGCGAGAATTTCTCGACTCCCGTTCATTTTCCGATATTCGTGTTTTCTTGGCTGTGATGATCGTGTCAGGGTCAGTCAACCTCTCCAAACCAGGCTGCACTTCCTCTGCTTGAAACCTCAGCGAACTTGACGCAGGGCCTCATTTCCCATGCAGTTTCTTGATTTTGCGTTTTTGTGGAACCATAAAGAGCCTCAGCAGCCCTTTGGGCATCTCTGTTCCTGCCTGAAAGGCCTCCTGCCACTCACAGGCCTCTGAGCTGATTGTCCCAGGCCACTTCACCTCTGCCAGTGCGGGTCTGAGCTGATAGTCCCTGGTCATTCATTCCCCTGCAAATGCCAGTGCAGGTCTGAGCTGATAATCCCAGGTCACTTCCCCCACCCAGGCCAGTGCAGGTCTGGGCTGATTGTCCCTGGTCACTCCCCTACCCAGGCCAGTGCAGGTCTGGGCTGATTGTCCCTGGTCACTCCCCCACCCAGGCCAGTGCAGGTCTGGGCTGATTGTCCCTGGTCACTTCCCCACCCAGGCCAGTGCGGGTCTGGGCTGATTGTCCCTGGTCTCCATCTTGCTTCGTTCCCAGAAAGCTGGTCCTGGCTTTGCTCAGCACCTGCACCTGGCTCATCCCCTCCCCTCTTGGGGGTATATCCTCCAGACTCATCTGAGATTCTCAGACACCATTCAAGTCAGATAATGTTTTTATCAGTTTCGCTGACTGAGAAACAGGAATTAGAATCCCACTGATAGAACTGAGATGAGAAGAGAATGGGAAAATGGCGGCAGGGTGCCACCCCTGAGACCCAGCTCACAGAAGGTGGCCTTACCTGTTCCTTCTCACCTATGCAACCAGGTCTGGGTTGCTGTGTTTATTACCAGACTGGAAGCAGCCTAAACGTGCCAGCCCGATTTCAGAAACCTGGATCTTTGGTGTTTGCTGTGTCCCGGCAATGGGACTGGGAGGGGCCGAGTGCACAGGGTTTCCCCATGTTACAAGCTAATCTGAGAAATTCAGGAAATTAATTACCCTCCTCTTTTCACTGCCAAGGCTGTTGAAGACATAAAAGGGATTTCAAAGCACTTTGTAAATGGCACAGACCTTGGTAAAGTCAAAGAGCCATTGATATCTAGGACATCTTGCTGGTGTAGAAGAGGAACCTGAGGTTCAGAGAGACTTGGGAGCTCACCAGCGTCACAGTACCCCAAGTAGCAAGACCAGGATCTACCCAGATCCATCAGGTTCCGAAGTCCTAGATGAATCCCACTCCTCAAACCTTCTACCATGTACGGACACACCCACAGCCAAGAACTGATGATAGTACTTGGCAAATTTCAGAAGTGGTGAGATGGAGAAGCCTGGATTAACGAAACAACCTAGAACCGTAAAGCCCCACATAATGGATGTGGGTTGCTATTAAGATCAGTGGTATGAAGTGTATCACTCTCAGGGTTAGAGCTTTAGGGTATAATCCTCAAGGGGTCCCTGGGCAGCTTTAATGTGATGTTAAATCTGTTGTTTCTTTAGCAGATGAAAAGGACAGAAAACTTGTCTTCTTAAACCGCCCCCCAGAGCGTTCTTATTCTGAGAAACTTTATCAAATGCTGTCAAAAAGATCTCTTGGAAAAGTCACGCCTGCTCAGATCCTTGGCTAAAAGGAGCGGGACAAGCCCACAGTGCATTTCTCAAAATAATGGCGCCTTAGCTGGTCCCTGGAAGCCAGGGACTGCTCCACCTGGCTTGGTGGCTCCTGCTCATTGAGACCATCAGCTAATAATAGGCTGCACCTCCAGGACATGGGGCTGATTTTAATTTCACTCTGTTTAGAAACTAAGGTCCAGACGGGTTGGACCCGGGATGCTTCCTTATGTCCCTGCAGCGGGCCATGTGTGTGTGCATGCTAGCATGACCTGCAGGCTGCGGGCATCCTGAGGACCTGGGTCCTGCTACACTCTCTTCTTAGTCCCCGGGTCCCCGTCTGGGATTATGATGTATTTGTCAAATGACTGAATACAAGTCTCCTACGGGGGCTGGCATGGTGGATAGCCTGCCCAGTGCCCCGGGCCCTCATGCATTTATGCCAATGGCAGCTTCGTCATATGGCAGGAGCTGCAAGGACCTTCTCTCAGCTTTTTCCAGCTGAGGATGCATACATGGACCATGCAAAAGACAGTGAGCCGTGCAGGGAGCTAAGCCATGGGAGCTTCCTTTAGCCAGCGAGGGCTGGGAGCTGCACCTGGGTGTTCCAGGGCAGGGTATGTGGAGGTGGTAGGGTCTGCAGATTTAGACAGGGGACCTTGTGACTCAACTCAGAACCAGATAGAAGCTGCTTCTCCCAGCTTCGAGGCTGCTGGCCTCTTGGCTTGCAGATCACTCAGCCTCTGTGTTCCTGTCTGTGTGGCCTTCTCACGGGGTCTGTGACTTTTCTCCTCCTATTGGGACACCAGTTGTGTTGGATTAAGGACCCTTCCTACTCCAGTACAGCGTACCCTAATTCATCACATCTTCAATGACCCTGTTTCCAAATAAGGTCACACTCACTGGTACTGGGGGTTAGGATTTCAACACATCGTTTTCTGGGTGTAAATGCAACCCATCCCAGGTTATTCTGACATGAACTCCCAGGGCTGTCACACAGAAGGGACCTGTCCTGCTGCACATGGCCCGGAGCAGTGTGTCAAAGCCAGTGGCCAGGTCTGCCGAGAGTGAAAGGCGACCGACCTGGGGCGCCCAGGCTTTGCACAGCCTGGCTCAGGGCTCAGCACATCCGGACTGGTCCTCCCACCCACCACACTGCAGACATTGGGAAAAAGGTTCTTGATTTCACTTCCCAGATACTTAAGAACCAACATGTAGGTGCCTCAAACAGGAGATGGCGGAGAGAAGAGGGGGCAAACGGGTCCCACTTATTCCTTGGTTTGAGGACAAACTCTTGGTTTTGGGCAGATGCTGCAAGAATCAACTTCTCGCAGGCATTTTCACTTGAGTAACTGTGGCAGGGTGTGCCGAGGGTGGCGGGAACGCATGTCCCTTCCATGTGACGGAGCAGGATGGGGTCTGCCATGGAGGGGTGCCGAGACTTTTGGGCAGTATGAAGTTCCTATCTAGGTGGCTCTATACTGCAGGGGAGGAATGGCACCCCTGCTGTGACAGTGGCCTCTCCACCTTCTGGATCCAGGGAGCATCTGCTATGCAGAGAGGCAGGGGCCAGGCGGCAGGACGGCAGGTCAGACTCCACAGCGCCCCCTCTGGCCACGTCCTCTGTGTTTGCAAAGCCATTCCCGCCACTCCTGAGTCTGGAAAACCACTTCTCTCTTCCTTTACTTTGCTAGCTCCTGCAGACTGTGCGAGCCTCTCTTCTAGGACCGTAAGTCTCAGAGGGGCCTCAGCACACCGGGCGATTATTCTACTACGTTTTCCTAACCAATTTCAGTCTATGCGTTGAACTGGAGTTTCTGCTAAAGCAGACACACTCGACCCCTAAATGACACAGGAGGGGTCGCTATTCTCACTTTCTTTTAAAAGGAGGCATCTTCTGGTACACAGCACAAGGCGAGCTGCCACTGCTGCCGGCTGGGTTCTGCTCTGCTCAGCCTGCCGCAGGCTCCCACGTGCCATCTGGGCGCTCTGAACGGAGCTGGGCAAGGCTGCCTGGACCCACAGTCACGGTCGGTCTCTGAGCTGAAGGTCCTGGTCGTCTAAGGCTGGGGGTTTGCGATGGGCCGGGTGTCAGCCCACCCTCCCCGAGTGGCAGAGCAGGGGCTGACGGGGTCCTGGCCCTCACCGGCAACAAACCCTGCTCTGCCCTATACTCCCCCTCCCCGCGTGCTTGGGTACCTCAAGCTTCCTGCAGGTCTCCACCTCTGCCTTAGTTTCCCTTCTTTGTGGGCTGTCCCCACTATGCCTTCCCCCATGGCTCGCTCAGGACCCAGGCTGGCACAACCCTTCCAGAAACTTCCCTGGTCCCCAGGCTGGGCCAGCACCTGTGGTGAAAGCTACATCCCAGGGCTGCCTTTCTTATGTCAAGTGTCCTCTGTGCTGCAAATGCCCTCTGTGCTGCCATCATGCGTTGATACCCCAGAAGAGCTGAATATTCATGGCCGCACAGGGTCAGCCTGGCCTGAGCTGCCACATGACCCTCCTGGAGAGCAGAGGGCACCTCTGAGCTGTCTGGCAGCCCCACGCCTGGTTCAGGACCTGGTTCAGGGGGGTCTTGTGGGGCTGCTCCTCCCATGCCCCTGCATCTGGGCAGGTATTTGAGCCCCTGGATGTAGCCTCAGCTGGGTGCACCTCCGCCACTTTTCCTGACCCCAGCTGGGAGAACTCGCCCATGGGCAGGGCAGATCCCAGGGTCTGCTCCCGGGCTCAGTGTGGTCCCATTTGCTGCAGGCCTGGCATCTGAGGAGCCTGCACACCCGTCTACCCACGCACATATCGCTAATGATCACCTTGGCTTGCTGAGCACCCCTGCCCTGCCAGGCCCTGCATCAACAGCCTCATTTAGTTCTTCAGCCCCATATTGAAAGGAAGGGATTTCCGTTTTGCTGCTTGCCTCAGGCCACTCTGCAGGGCCGGTCAGGACTTGGCCCTGGGCAACTTCTCCCAGGGCCCTTCCTCTTACTCATGGGGGAAACTGCCCCTCTGTCCCCTGGTTCCTCTGTTCATGGATCCCCATGTTCACAGGAACACCCCAAGGCCCAGGGAAGGGGAGTCAGTGCCTTCCTCAGGCCTTGGAGCAGAGGCAGGATTAGAACCCAGCTCCTTCCACTTCCTCGTCCAGCGGCTTCCTTCTCTCAGGGGCCTTGGGCCTCACTCCTCCTCCACCTTCCCTCCCAGCCCCTGGGCTGCCTTCACTAGGGGCCTGGGCCAGGCTTCCCCTGGAGGAGCTCGCCATGTGGGAGGGCTCTGTGCGGACTTACTTCTCCCTGTTGAATATGATGAATTCCTTCCGCACAGTCTCCAAACACTGCTGCAGGTGTCCATTCTGTCAAAGAGCAAGGAGAGCTGGCTGAACAATGGCGCAGTGCTAGGGACACGCAGCAGGGGGCAGGGCGGGTGGAATGCAGCCACCAGGTCTGGATTCTTGGGGACCGGTGCTGACATGGCCCGCTGCTTGGCGGGGGAGAATGGCAGACAAGTGTTTTTCTTAGCTTTAAGTCGTTAGCTCCAACCTAAGTGACGTATTAGATGGGAAGTGGGGTGAAGGTCCAAGCTGGTTTCCCTGAGCATTTGGAAGTTCATTAGGCCTGTGCCAGAGGCACGGAGGAGGGAAATTCCAGACCTTCCTGCCATGGAGGTGAGAACCCTAGGGTCCCACAAAAGCCTGCTGACATCTGTCCAGACACCCCCAAAGCTGCACACTGATGCATGCGGTGTGGGAAGCAGGCCCCCTCTTGGGCTCCTCACGCATGGGCAGGGGACTCCAGGCCAATTTTGTGCGCAGACACAGCTGGTTCAGGGTTGTGGGCTCCCGAGACCCTAGAGGCTGTGAAGGTGCTTTTTTTTGTTTGTTTGTTTCTTCTTTTTTTTTAATAAGAGGATAACAGTGGACTTTTAGCATCACAGATTATATTCATCTTGATACCAATACAGTCTTTAAAGTTTAATCAATTTCACAGGGGAGGGGGCTGTATGCATTGAAATGCATTCCACCAAATACATTCAAGGCCTAGCCCTGGTATCTGAGGGAGGCCTTATCTGAGCTAGGGGCCTTCTGGTGAGGCCAGAGTGGATTAGTGGCTGATGTCCCTCTGTGGGAGTCATGTGGAGACACAGGGACAGAGATGTGAGGATTTCTAACTACTAAAAGTCGGAAGCTCAGGAGGCCCTGTCCCTGAAAGTCTCCACTAACACCTTGGTTCCTATCTCCAGGCCTCCAGAATCGTGGAAGGATAAACCCTAGTTGTCGTAAACCACCAATCTGTAGCACTTTGCTATTAACCCAGGACACGAACACAGAGGCCCACGAAGGCAAAGGTGTCTGGGACCGTGAGGGTCGCAGTGCAGCCCCAGGATCGCTCAGCCCAGAACCTTCCCCAGCATGTGGCAGGACTGTGTGAGCCACTGGGCACAGTTCTGCACTGTGACAGACCTCTCGTGTGAGGGTGGCACTTTATTTACTGCAAAGGAAGGTACCATGGCTTATATGCAGGTTCTACATCTGTGGATTCATCCAATTGTGACTCTAAAATATTCAGAAAAAAATTCTAGAGAGTTCCATAGAAGTGAAACTGAGATTTGCCTGCACCAAGCCCTCCACTGAATCCACGGGAATGAGCTGACGCTAGGTGGCAGCCTGCATAGCCTCCACCACATCCCTGTCCTCCACCCTCTCCGGGGGTCTGAGCTTGTCCACTCTGGGCCTCATACATGTGCTTAGTTGGTGGCCTAGGTGGCCTGGCTGGATGCATCACCATTCCTGAACGACTGTCAACAGCCGTGCACAAGGCATTGGCATTGCTTAGGCACCACAGGCGAGCTAGGGATGCTTTAAGGCATAGGAGAGATGCACCTGGGTTCCACACACACCTGGGGCTTAAGCACCCATGGAGTTCCGTGACCGAGGGGCCCTACAGCCAGTCCCCAAGGACAGAGAGGGATGGCGTGATGGTGGGACGTGATGGTGGGGCGAGGGGAAGTGCCCTTTGTTGACAGAGGAGCCTCCCCAGCATTCCTCTCCTCCCGCCCTGAGGATGGCTGCCTCTCGAGAGCACTCACCAGGGGACAGCTGTCCTTGGTGCCATCTTTGGACCTGTGCTTCGCCAACCTCTTCTTCTTTTTGTGAAGTGGCTTGGATTCTAGAATCATCTCTTCTAGTTCAAACGTGGGGTCACAGTTCAGTCTCCCTTTCTGAAGTGGAGAGGGGAGGGAAGCACAGCTCACCCGCGCTGCCCTCCGCAGTTTCTCCCGTCCACTCTGCCCCTCGCCCCTTAGCGAGCAGCAAACTGCCACTCAGTCACGGCTTTCCCGAAGATGCAAGCGACACATTCTCACGGCTGAGGTCACGCGTGGAGAGCCACCTCCCACCGCTGGGCAACCCCCATTGGCATTATCCCATCTCACTCCTGTGCAAGGTTTCCATGAGCTCGAGCTCAGGTTTCCAATCTGATTTTATCCAGTAATTAATTTACCATATACACATTCTCATGTCATTATTAGCTTGTTCCATAAAAACAAGTTTTAATAACTTCATTTAAAGGTGCCCTTTATGGTTGACACCTGCCCAGCTCCCTGAACTGATGGTCCGTCCCCCGACCCCACTGTGGCCCTTGGGTCTTCAGGCCTGGCCCTGCTGAAAGCTGTGGCTCTCACACACCTTGACTTCCAGGTCTCAGACCCCTTTTCTTTGGAAGTCATTTTTGGTCCTGAGACCCATCCTTGATGAGTGGCCCAGGATGCCAGTCTCCCAGCAAAGTTGTCCCTGGGGTTGCTCAGGAAAAGCCCCTGGTGCTGCCTTTGCCCTTGACCAGGTTCACCTCTGCCTGGGGACCCAGTTCCTCACCCGTGGCTGGACGGCAAGGCCCTCCTTGCAGGTACTGAGCACATGGCTCTAGCAAGGGCTGGAGTCCTCCCTGCCCTGGGTGGCCCTGGGCGGCCCTGGGCTATCAGGACCTGGCCTGCTGTGACCTGGCCAAGAGGAGAGAGCCAGCCTGGCCCTCACCTGGGTTACTGTGGAAGACACTGGCATCTGCCTCCACCTCCCCACCTGTGTAGAATGCGGAGGCTCAGAGGCTGCTCAGCGACCAAAGGAGATGGCGCTTGCCCAGCTTCCAGGAGTGCAGCTGCCTGGCCTTCCATGACTCGCCCCTCTGCCACTTCACAGCCTCCCCTACAGGAGTCCCCACTTTGAACCCACAAGCCAGGGTGGTACCACCTGCAATCCAGGCTGCCTCTCTGGCTTGGTTCTGCCCAGCGCCCTTGTGGTGGTCTGAGGGCAGGAAGTGAACAGGGCTTTGTGGGCAGAACCGGGGCAAGCCCTGGCCTTGCCACCCACCTGGAAGTCGCTAGACCTTTATGGGCCTCAGTTCCCATAACTGCAAAATGAGGTGGTACGAATCTGTGAGGCTGACCTGAGAAACTCTGGAGAAGCTCTCAGGGTGCTGGCACCTGGCAACCCTGTCACTGCCTCCTTCCAGGGCTGACCTAGGGGCATCCTGTGTTCTTTGCCTTCGATTCCTCAGTCCCAGAAGCGGGGCTGCGTCTCTCTGCTGGGACCTGCTGCGAGTCCTTGCTGGATCCCCTGGTGCTGAGGGCTGTGCCCTCCCTTGCCAGGCACGGGGCTTCCTCGTCCTCACCCAGTCCTGAACTTTCCAAGAACCCCGGTCCTTAACACCGTTCCCCTGTCCTCCCGCACTCGCCCTCCAACAAGGAGTAGCTCACGGTTCACGCCTGGTCTCTCCTGGCCTGTTTTGTCTGCCGTCCTTCACTAGCCAGGGCAGGCCCCAGGTCCACAGGGCCCAGGTCAAGCCCTGTGCTCTCCCCAAGTAACCTTGGGCAAGTTACTCACCCTCAGAACACTAAAGGGGCACTCTTCTCAGGAGTGGAGCAAGGCTCCCAAGAGATAACGCAGGTGAAGCTCTTAGAGCAAGGCCTGGCACGGAGGGCCTCTCAGCTGCTGGCATCACCCACTCATTCTCGCTCAGAGGACAACACACACAGGGCCTTCTAGTGCCTTCTAGAGCCTTCTAGAGCGATGCATTGCTCTGAGGTCTCTCAGACAGAAGCCAGCCAACACTGGCTCTCAGGGGACCCGAGGCACACTCTAACTGAGCATGGCCCTGGGCACCTGTTCAGACGGCTCCAGAGAGGCCAAGGTCTGCTCCACGGAGGGAGGTGGCAGCACCGGCTGGGGAGCTGAGCTGAGGCCAGGCTTGGGTCAGACTTCATTCAGAAGGCCCTTGCTTAGCCCCTCCGCTGGGTCAGCTGCTGCTCTGTGCTGAGGGGTAGGAGACAGCCGGGTACCGGGGAGAAAAGGTGGCGGCCTGGGCACAGGAATTGGGGTGAAGAGGCTGCACCTCTGCATGTGGGCGTGTGTTGGAGTGATATTGTGTGTGAGAGCATGAGAGTGAATGAGCATGCGTATTTGAGAGTGTGTGTGAGTGTATGAGTATATAGGGGTGTTGTGTGACTGCATGAGAGTGTGTGAGTTTATAGGGGTGTGTGAGAGTTTGTGAGCATGCGAGTGTGTGTGTGAGTGTGAGTATATATAGGGGTGTTGTGAGAGCACGTGAGTGAGTGTGTGCGTGACTGAGTGTGTGCGAATATCTAGGAGTGTGTGTGAGAGCACATGAGTGTGCGAGTGTGTGCGTGACTGAGTGTGTATGTGTGAGAGAGAGCACATGAGCGTGCAAGTGTGTGTGTGTATGTGCGTGTGCACATGTGTTGGGAGGGACTGGGGGCAGCAGCAGGAACTTGGCCACAGCAGCTCATCAGCCTTTTGTGGCAATGCCACATGTTGGCCCCAAGCATCCTCAGGGCTTCCCGGCACGCATCCCCAGGGGTCCTGGGATGTGGCCAGGGGAAACATTAACTGGGCAGTCTCAGCTGGCCGTGCAGGTGGCATGGATACCCTGGGTCTGGCCGATCAGGGCCCACAGAGGTGCCAGCAGCTTCTCTGCAGGTCCCCACCAATGTGCATCCTGAAGGGAGCCAGCAAGGGGGCTGAGGGCCCCCAGGGTCTCTGAGTCACTCTGCATCGGTGCCACGGGTCTCTCCTGAGGGCTGACGGTGCCGGCCCTGCGTGGGCCTGCGGTAGCCTCGTGGCTTTTACTACCCCAGGCTCCAAGACGGGTTCTGTGACAGGAGAAGCGGGCTAAAGGGCACCTGGTTGCAGAGATGGCAAAGCCAACCCAAGTCTGTGTGGCAGCCAGCATGCCCAGGGCCCATTGTCAATGGGGCCAACTTTGTCCCCACGGGACATTTGGCAGTGCTGGAGACTTTCTTGTCACAGTAGCGGGAGTGCCACTGTCATCTCGTAGGACATCCCAGAGTCGGCCCAAGGTGCACCTGGCAGCACCACACCAAGGTGCCTGCTCTGGGCTGGGACCTGCTCATAGCTGGCACCACAATCACTGTCCTCACCAGGGCTCACCTAGCGACAGGCACAGTGCAGGTGTGTGGAGGTGCTGGGGATGCAGAAGGGGGGACCATGGCACTGTGCTTCCACCTGGTACTAACCAGCCAGTGGGATGTGGTGGAAATGGAGGCTGCCCTCACTGACACAGGGGGATGGTATTCATTATGCCTTAAGGACAAGCAGGTGTCCATGGCAGGGAGAAGACAGAGGCCCAGCTGGGCTTTGTTCCTAGAGGGCCATGCTGGGGCACTGGGCCAGCTGTGGGAGGCCGAGTTCTGCAACCTGAGCCTGTGCTGTGACACATTTGCGAGAAGGGAGCTGAAGCCCTGGACTCGGTGAAACCGAGTCGCGGAAACATCATTTATTATTGTCATCATCATTGTCATCTTGTTATTTTGCAAAGCTAGAGATTTAATGGTAAACACTATTTGGGGACCCAAAAGAGATATTAGAGGTATTTAAAATAATCTGCCAGGAAACAGCATCCTGGCTGGGGCTTCCCAGCAACCACTTTCATGGCCCAATGGGTCTCTTCTGCCTTCTGTACCTGAGTTTCCAACCCCATTCAGACAACTGGGGGTCGGAGAGGTGAGATCCAAGGCCAGCCTTGTGGGCCTTTGGAATCTCTCCTGTTCACAGAACCTCTCCAGGCAGGGAGCCTGGCTGGTGGTGCTCCTCCAGGGTCACAGAAGTGGAGGTGACAGGGCTGGAGTTTGCCCAGGATCTCAACCCATTTGTCACTGTTCCTCGAGGGCTCAGGATGGCTCCAGTGCTGCTCCAGCTCCCCGAATCTCTCTTGGGGACTCTGGAGCCCACTGCAGCCAATGACCTTCTTCAAAATGTAAGTGTGGGACTTACCTTCCTGACTTCAAGACTCCAGTATTTAGGGCACCAAACCTAAATCTTATCATGGCTTCCAGGCGCCTCCCTGTGTGGTGAGTGTCCCCTCAGCCTCATTTCCCATCGCTTCCTCTGTGGTTTACTCTGCTCCAGCCATGAAATTTGCACTGTTCTTTGAAACCAAGGCTTTCTCCACCTCTCTCGTGGTGCCCCTCTGCCTGGGCTGTCAGTACCTCTCTGCATGCCCGGCTCCCTCATTTCATTCAGCTCTCTGCCGAGTTTCCCGCCAGGAGCCCATGCCTCCTCCCGTCCCGCTATGAGCATGTCCATTGGCCAAGTGCTGTGCTCTGCAGCCTCACGGGTGGGCAGGGCAGCTCTTTGTTTGCCTTCCTGTGCTAGACAGTTCCCCGCGGCCAGACGGCAGATCAGCCCACTCCCCCAGTGCACAAGCAGTATGTGAAAGAAAGGCTCAGCACCCCAAGAACCCACCGCAAGAGGCAGACCTCGGAAATCAGGTTCAAATCCACCCTGGATCTCTGCAAAATGTGGGCCCATTGGTGCTCCAGTGGCCGTAGTCAGCAGAGGGCTTACAGGCCAGCTGCAGGGGTCACACTTAGGACCATGGAGGGGTAGCATGGCATCTGTGGGGCCCCCACTCACATTGGGCACAAAGCCGGGCATCAGCGCCTTCTCGTACACGGCATCCCAGTTCATGTCAGCCAAGTAGGGTGAACTCTGAAGGTCACTGAGTCTAGACAGGCGGCTGTCGGGGTCCTTGGTCAGGAGCTGCAGTCAGAGGGCAAACGTGCTTCTGTGAACTGTGCATCCCCCCAGGTGAGCGAGGACACTGAGAACTGGAGTCTCACGGGGATGTTAAGCACCAGGGGTTCTCGAATGCCATGCACAGCAGTGGCCCTGAGTGACTGCCAGGGGCACGTCTCTCCATGGCTGGGGAGGGCAGCCAGGCCAGACAGTGTCTGCTAGGTCACTGGGCCAGCAACTGTTGGGGCAGGACTGGATTTTCGGCCTCCATGTTCCTTTCTGGGACTAACGACTGTGACAGGTCACTGCTCCCTGGGGTCTGCAGACTTCCAGGTAGAAATACAAAGAACGACTGTCTTGACTGAGGACTTCACCTTGGTAAAAGAAGACACAAAAGTGTCTAATAATTCCCTGGGTACCTACAAGATGACCTCTGTGACTTAATGGGGTGGCCTCATGTACAGTCAAAGGGACATTTTTAGCTTCTCTTAGGACCGAGTTTTGCTACAAGGCGAGTCCGTATGAAAAATCACAGGCTTCACCTTGGGTCCGGATGGGGCTTTTGTCTTCTCGCATATTCTGGCTCATGAGGTGCACAGAGCCCTGGGGCTGGAAATCAAAGGACAAGGGCCCTATCCCCAGAACTGTCACCGTGAGCTGAGTGGGCTGCTGTCATAGCACCTGAAGACACCTGGCAGGATTGCATCTGCTGATCATGGTGGCCTGTCTAGGGGCTGTCCCCAAAGGATGGGTGCAGGTTTAAACAGGCTCCATTTCAGTGCCATCTGGGGTTCTGAAAACAGGCTGGTGCCCGCACCTCATGGCTGAGATACTGCCTCGATGGGTGGGTGGGGAGGGGCAGGTTCTGGCTGTAGGGAAGGCTTCTGGATGCTTCTGGTGATCAGGATGAGGAAGTACTGACATCGGGATCAGGTGGCGGGTCTCCTTCAAGATAACTTCAACCGTTTAGTAATTCACAGGCTGCACTGGGACCGTGAGCTGGGCAGGAGTTAGGGGGACTCAGCCTTTTCTTCAGCAGCCCTGTGGCGTCCACTGAACCATGCTGCCCTCCTGAGCCTCGCCTGTCTCACCTCCGCCCCCAGCACAGGGCTTGGAGGGACCGAAGAGCCATGGCCCTCCACCAACACTGCCATCATTACTGGGCTGTACCCACCCTCTGCAAGACCCGACTGTGCATCTTGGGAGACTCGAAGGGAACTCACAGAAGGGTGCCCACATCTCCCACCCATGCAAAATGGGAGCTGGCATCAGAGCCAGGGGAGTGCAGCAGACAGGCAGCTGGGCCTCACCCCAGGTTTCCCTCGGGGGGTAGAGCAAGAAAATGTGCATTCCTAGCAGGTTCCCAGGTGACAGGTGAAGCTGGTGCTGGGCCAGGCATCACGCTACGGGGACAGTCATGTTCCATTAGCACCAATTCCTACCCAAAGTCAAGAGATGCCCAATTTCCTCCAGCTCAGTGGGTTTCAAGCCACATGCATGAAGCATTTCTATTTATTAGAAGCTGGCAGAGGAGTGACAGAGCCCATGGCTTCCTGTCACAGGCTCATCCGTCCCGTGGCTTTGTGACCTGTGTGTCCTCGTGGTGTGGCTCATGCCGTGGTACTGGAGTGCAGCTGACTGTCGCCTGCACTGTGGCCATTCCCGTTTGCTCTCCTTTCTCCGCTGGCAGCCCTGTGTCTGCCCTGGCTGACTGCAGGCTGGGGCTGCTGTCCCTTACCTTCTTGAGCAGGGCCACCATGCCTTTGCACCACGTGGAGGAGTAGTGGACACGCTCCACCTTGAACATGTTGAGGATCTCCTCGACGGGCGTGGCTGAGTGGATGTCATACGGCCTCTGCAACCAAGGGACGACAGGCAGATCAGAGCGAGCCGTGCACGGCAACACCTCGTGCCTGGGACTGTGCTTCTCTTTCAGGCACTGGTAGGTGTGCCTCTTCCACGGCAGGGCAGTGGCCTGGACATGGGCTCATGGTAACCAGGCCCATGGGGCAGTACAGGAACCTGGTAGATGAGTGGTGCTGTTATGGCCACATCAGGCTACGTGACCTAGTCTGTAAGTCACCTAGTCTGTAAGTGTCAGAAGCAACACTTACACCCAACAGCCTGGCCATGGCTCTTGATCTGGTCGTGGGCTAGGATGTGGACTCTCACCATCCCCCTGGCACCCAGGGGCACCTCCAATCACAGCCTCCACCTGCCAGGGGACCTTGGCCACCACCTTATGTCTTGGTGGAATGGGGAATGGTCAGTGTTTGGGTCTGCTTGGCTGGGGTGTGGAGGAGCCCGGGCTTCCTCAGACATTGTCACCAGCCACCCTCTCCCCACAGTGAGGATGTACAAGCTCTTCTCTCTGTGCTTGGCACAGCTTGGCACCACCTGCTATCTCAGCCCGGCCACCAGCAGTGTCTTGGGAAGCCTTTTTGACTGTGGTTATGGTTCTGAGGACACAGCTCCCAGAGTCACCGAGCATCAGCTCCCTCCCCCACCCTGAAAGATCAGCTCCCTCAGAGGCTCATTGCCCTCCCAGGGCTTTGTGGGCCACCTGATTCCAGGTCTGCATTGCAGCCATGTGACTCGGGGCCAGAGGCGCAGTCCTTCACCGAGAAATGTGCTGCAGAAACTAAGTTGATTCTGAAGGCAATTTGAGGAGCAAATTGTGGTTAGTCTACATGGATTGATTGTCTCAGGCAGAATTGCTGCATTAATATGGGGCGGTAGGATCATTGCTCTCTCCTCCAGGAAGCGGAGGGCGCTTTGAAGTGGGGTGTGTATATGCTCACGCCTGTTGTTGGAGCCTGCGCAGTGTCTGCCGTTGAGCATGAAGATGAGGATGCTGAGTCTGAATCCGTGGAAATCCACTGAACACTGACCTCGGGCCAGAGAGCGCACTGGGATCCTGGGGCACATAAGTCCCCTGCTCCAGCCGCATGGGGTTTCAATCCCCACGGGGCTGTTGGCTGAGCAGGGAGCTCTCCATTTTGCTCCACCATATGCAGAACAAAACCAAACCCTGGGCTCTGTAAACAGGTTAATTAACTCAGCACACTAACTTTTTAAAAGTATTTCTTCAAACTTCTTTTTTCCATTGACTGGGCTGGGGATGTGAGGCTGGCTGCCAGTAGCTAGGACACCTGTGCACATCACCAGTGATGACAGACACAATCAGAAGTAAGAGCCAGCCTCCACTGCGAGTGCTGTTCCTGTGGCCAACAATCAGGATCCTCATGAGTCAGTCATGTTTAACGTGACCATTTTACAGAACTCAAGTCAGGGGCACCACATCCCAGAGCTGGGCTCTGAGCTTAGAGGCCAGGCGGTATGACCCACTGAGGCATGGCCATGAGCATGCTGTTCTGGGCAGAAATGTTCTCCCAAACCCCGAAAACGAAATCTCATGTCTGGAAGTTCTAACCTGCAAGACCTTGGAGTAGGACCTTCTGTGAAGATCCAATTAACACGAGGTCATTAGCCAGGGTCCTGATCCAATATGACTCATATCTGGGGGGCAATTGGGGAACTGAGAGAGGTGCACATAGAGAAAAGATGGCCTGAGGAGACTTGGGGACCAGACAGCCATTGGCAAGCCAAGGTGAAGGGCCTGAAACACATCCCTCCCAACACTGCCGGGACCTCGACTCTGACCTTGACCTCGACTCAGCCTCCGAAGCCGGGAGATGGTGAAGGCCTAGGACCAAGGCCTGGGCTGTGGGACTGAGTTCTGCAGCCACGGAGAGCTGAGGAACCCCACCCTCCTCGAGCCACATTCTGGTCTGGGGGTCTGACGTCTGCCCTCTTCTGGAGAGGACAGACTAATGTGAGGCCCCTGTGGGGAACTGGGCTCCTGTGAGGCTGGGAGTGCTTCAAAGTCCAGTGGGAAGAAAGGGCAGCCAGAGCTGGGGGCCACCACCTGGATGGGGCCGGGGCCAGGGCCTGGGAGGTGAGTAACTTCTCATCCTTTTCCTTCAGATAAACTCTTCCACCCAGCCAGGGAACCCAGCTGCCGGAGGCGCGGGGTCGCACTCTCCCCTCCTTCCTCATTTTAAAGTCAGCAGAGATGAAGAGGGAGCTTCACAGTGTTCCCAGGAGACCCAGAGTCCCTCTTCCTGCTCTTCCTACAGTGCCACCAGAGCTGCAAATCCAAGCACCCAGGTGGAAGACCAGCCAGGGACAAATGAAAGGTTTCCTGTCATTGACGTTTCACCTCCATTTCCTCCTTGGTCACTTCCGGGCATTCCTTAACTCTGCTGTTCCACCAGACCTCCAAATGAGCTCACGCTCTCTGCAATCTCTGTAATTCTCTCCGCTTCGAGAAGAAACCAGACCAATAACAGCAGTGACGATGACGAGAGCCACCAAGGCCAATGTGTAAATGCACTTAGAAATACACGGAGGCCTATGACACAAACAATCCCGAGACTTCAGGCTCCAGGTTTAGCCCTCGTCCGACTGAGTGGGAGTCTCTACTCCAGGTCCTCTTACAAGAGTAATGGAAAATGTTAAGATCAATATTCTACCCACGGAGAAGGATCCTACTGATGCTCAGCCCTCACCGCTGGCCTCAGGACACATTGACCCAGAAAGCCAGTTAGTGTTTATTCAGTACAGTAATTGTGTGCACTGCTGGCGAAAGCGATTTTATCAGCAGGACGCTGGATAGAATCATTATGGGTGCAGGTGTCCGAGAAACTCAGTTTACAAAAAATTGCTGATTTAGAAGAAATAGCAAAAATAAAGAGGAAAAGAATTGCCAGGGACCTGTTATTTTACCTGCTAGGGCAGAGCTGGCTTGGGAGAGCATCTAACTGAATGCTCCCCATGAGCTCCAGTTCAGAACAGATGGGCGTGGAGAGGAGTTGGTCAGCACTTAAAACCACCAAAACCTGTTCCCCTCTGGAAACATCAGTCACCTCTGCAGGAGCCTGGAGCTCAGGAAAGAGTTGGAAACCTCTGAACGACCCAGGAAGCCCTACCCTCCAAGCTCCTGACTCCGGGAACAGTGCCATCTGCTTTACAAAGGGACAGTCAGCACCCAACCCAAGGACCCCCTTCACTCTCCTTACATGTGCACCTGGTGGTCCTTAGTTTTGCACCCGCCCTCCAGGGGGCGCTCTAGGCATCTCTATCCATTGGACTGGGCACACTCCTAATTTCTCCATTTACCTGTCCCCAAGGAGGAGTCACTGAGAAGTGCTATGGTCAAAGGCAAGGGAATACACAGGTGAGGGAGGTGGTCAGGGACCAAGCAAAGAAGGAAAACATGGTACCACAATGTAATGTCCCTAAAGAAAAGGGGCCAGTAAAATACCACGACCTTGCATGTCCCCTTCTGTTCCCCCACACCTAGCCAAGTTAAGGGAAAAACGAGAGCAAGCCTGAAATGCCCAGGTGCATGTCATCTTGAAGGACACTGGCTTTCTCCCAGGTACACGGGGACTGGGGCAATTAGTGCCACCTGCAGAAAGCTACTGTCCTGTGTGTTTGACGAGACAGCTGCTTCTGCAGACGGTGATCAGACATGCTGATGAGGTCACTGCTTCTGCACCTGATGTACAAACCCCCTCTGTGTGGGGCCGGGCATGGGACTGAGGACATCAGGGAGAGGGTACGTGCCGTAGGACCACGAGGGATGGGAGAGCTACCTGTCAGCCTGTCATCACCGAACTCTTTGTGAAATGGACACTGGTGTTTTGTAAGCTTTCCCCAGTAAACCACACATCTCAGTGCTGTCCCCGGGCACTTTCTGTGGTCTCTCAGCAACCTACCCCACTGCTTTGGCACAACTGGGCTGCAGACTGCCCTGACGCCCAGTGTGGCTTTCTGAGCCACAGCATGCTTGCATCAAAGGATCCTTCCACATAATGCAAAGACCCTGTTTGGTCCTCTCGATTGCTCTACCGCAGTGTTCTCACCTGGGAACAGTTTGTCTGACAGGTGTGTTTGGAGACTTTTGATTGCTATACCTGGGTGGTGGAGATCTCTGCTGGCATCAAGTGTGGAGAGTCCTGGCACCCTCTAAGTCATCCTACAGCACACAGAATGGTCCTACCCCTAAGAATGTCCCAGCCCCAAATGTCCACAGTGTTGAATTTGAAAACCATGCGCTGTGGGCTATGTGACCATTCCTGGTTTTATAGACCAGAAGCAGGCTCCCCGTAGGCCATTTAGAGACTGAGCGGCAGAGTCAGGGTTTGAAGCTAGAAAGACTGTTCAAAGGCTGTACGCTTACATTATTACCTCGCTGCTACTATCACCTGCAGAGCGGAGCTGACGCCCGCACTGCCTTTGGGGTCCTTTACGGTCCTTTACGGATCATCCTCTCGGCATCCTTTTGACGGTGGGCGGGCTCAAGGTTTGCGGAAGCAGCCTCAGCTTCCCCTTCCCTGTTTGCTCTCCCATATCACTGCCAATAATTAATCTGAAACATCCCCTCCCTCAAGGATGCTCCCCGCTCCTCTGAAGCTGTCACCAGTACCTGCCTGTCCTGTGGAGTTATTATTCATGCACGTTCATGTAGTGACCAGCATGCACATGGGTGCCAGCACTGCCCAGCTCTGGCTGGTTTCCCAATCTCCCACTGACCCAAAGGTCAGCCTCCTTCTGCTCTTTATGCATGGAGGAGCAGGGCTCAGATGAGATGGGCGCCTTAGCCCCAGGAGCACAGGACATGGGTGGGAGCCCATCTGTGCTTGCGGAGCCCAAGGGCCCTGCCCGCTCCAAGTCAGCACCAGCCTAACCCAGCCTTGCTCAGGGAGGGCCTGTCTCTTGTGAAGTTGGAAAGGTCTGGCTGGGAGTCCTGCAGGGAAGGCTGGAAGCTCTTCAGCAGGGTGCAGGTTAATTTACACCCTCAGAACCATTTAATTCTCAATCAATCCTGCTGGGCTGTTGTTGTTTTGGTTAACGGAGAAGGAGCCTGAGCACACAGTCTGTTTAAAGCCTGGCGAAGCTGGGTTTGAACCTGGGAGATTCCTTTCAGAGTCTCTCCCCATTACCAGGAGGGCAGTTTCAGTTGATTAAGGGGAAAAGTTCTCTGTTCACCAGAGCTGTCTAAAAACGAAATAGATTCCTTCTGGAGGTGAGGAGATCTCTGCACCCTAAGGGAGAGCAACAGCAGATGGGCGATCGCCTGTCAGGGACACACAGGCTGGGTGGGTAGGGGGCTGAGCTATAGGTCTCTAGGTGTCTGCTCTGTGGATGTGGCCAGTGCATGGGATCTCCTGACACTTCTCCCCACAGAGGTCTAGTTAGAGATCAGCCCCTTTCCCAAAGTGATCTATGTAGAGCCCTCCAGGATGATGGGGTCACCTGCTCTTGAGGGAATTCTGATGGGTGATCTTGCTTGGGTCTTTCCTTTGCTCAGCAGGCCTGTGGGGACAGAGCTGAGGAGTTGGACCCTACCTCCTGTACAGTCTGTAATGTCCACCCTCACCCCCAGGACCCTCCACTGTCCCCACACAGTGTTGGGCTCTCCATGGGAGACAGGGCTGTCTTCTGGGCTGGACTGTAGGACTCCTGGGCCCTGTAGCTGACAATCAAGCTCCAAAATCCTAGATCCCGTGCTGAGAAACCCCACTCTGACTTTCTTTTGTCTTCCAGAGGCCAGGTGCTCCCTGGGTCCCATCAGGGACACTGGCACCTGGGTGACTGAGGAACTGCGAGGAGGATGGGTAGCGTGGGCTTTCACAGGACTCCGCAAGTGCATGTATCTCTCAGTAGGACTCTGACTAAAGCAGTTGCTGCCAGCATGGAGTGAGAGAGAAGCCATTCAGGTGACCCCACAGCTCGTCCGTAAACTCTGAAGTCGGGCACAAGTTATCTGGGGCTGGGCTCACCCTGCTCAGAGCAGGTGTTCTTCCATCCAGTTACTCTGTCCCCTCTCCAAGGGCCCCTGGCTGACCATCTGCCTCATCTTCCTTTGACAGTGACATCTGGATCTCTGAGCAGAGCTCCCAGAAGAATGAAGAATGAAGCAGCCCTTCATGAGCAGTGAGGCCCTCTCCATCCCCGGGCTTTCTGCCAAGCGTCGCATTTGACCCTTCCGGTTCTTTCTGGGGGTGGGCGTCCAGTCCCGGTGAGGGAAGCTCTGTCCAAGGTCCCTTGGGTGCTGGGTGATGCTGACCTGCAGCCTCTGGTGGACGCACCCTGGGTCACACAGCGTCGGGAGCCTCAAGTTCCTCCTCTTAGCACATCCACAACAGAACCAAGCACCGCACCCAGGGACCAGCAGGCCTGTGGAGCCTACTCTTTAATTCAGTGTCAAAGAAGAGGAGCAAATTCACATATTCTTTGCATTCGGAGAACGCTAGGTACGATGATCATGTTTTTGGGGAATTGAGGGGAAGTAACTGGGATCAAGAGAAGAAAACATTTGCCTGAGCTAGAGGAGGGTGACTGGTGTCTGCCTCCAGATACCACTCTCATCACTCATTCATTCAACAAACATTCCTTCCTACCTATTCTCACCAAGTGGGGACCCCCACGCTGACCGAGTGTGCCCGGACCTCTGGGAGAGCAGCTTCTGCTGACATGAACACCCACATTGCCAACGGGCGTGGAAGCAAGTCACACTGTGGGGTGGCAGGAGCACTAGTGCAGCCCCGACCCGGCCTGCCATGGCCCGAAGCTCCTGGATCCTCTCGCTGCAGCTCCAGAAGTGGACTGAGAGGATGGTGTCCCCAACGTACAAGGGAGGAAACCACCTTCCGCAGGGCTGAGATGGCCTCACTGTCAAGCAATACTCGTGCCAAGAACAGGCCTCAGAATTACTTTTGATCATAATGGTCTGTGAGCAGCTGCTTGTCAAGTGGCTGTGTGAGTCATCTCAGCTCTTAAATGCAAAGGAACTGAAATAAAACGGTATCCAATGTCCCAGCCCATTTCTCTAGCATGCTGAGGTTGTGAAAATGAAGTCCAGTCTTTACCCTGAAGAGCTGTTGCCGAGCCAGGCAGTCAGGCGTGGTGGCATCGTGTGTGCAGAGAGGAGATCTGCAGCCCACAGATGTGGCCTACACTTTAGGCAGTAGAAGGGGCTGGACCAGAAGCTCCCTGAGGGCCCATCTAATAATGCTCAGGGCCCTCTGGTGGCAGAGAAGCCATGGGGCCAGGAACCCAGGCTCCCTCCCTACGTGCTACTCCCCAGGACTCCTCCTGGACCATGTGACAACCTCAGTCCCACTCCACGGACCCATCATGTCCCCGCACATCTCACCCAGCCCCGCAGCAGCTCGTAGGCCGTGACGCCCAGGGACCACCAGTCGACAGGGTAGGAGTACCCAGGGCCTCCGTCCACGTACACCTGGAAGACTTCTGGGGCTGCCAAAGACAAGACAGAGACCATGTTGCACATGAGAGTTGATGGACACACCCATCAACATGGGGGTTGGAACCTGGTTTTTCTGGGGGTGCAGCCAGGACTCCTCCCACCATGCCCTGCGGTTCCCACAATCAGCCAGGTGCAGGGTCCAGGGCGAGCTGCAAGCCTTACGGAGAAGTTCGACCTTGGCAGGACGCAAATGCAGTCTAGAAGGGCCGTTCTCGCAGCCTCAGTGTGGGGAGTGGGGGTTGATGGAGCATGACTCAGGGACAGCACTGAGGACAGGGAGTGGCCAAATCCACAGCAAGGAGCAAGAGACTGAGCCCCCAGCAGCCAAGAGCCTTGACCAAAGCCATTCTGCTTCCGGCACCAGCTCCCTGGCCAGGCGCTTCTCCTAGGTGCCTGTCTCAGGAGCCATCCTGTCCTAGCGTAGGTGGATCTAATGTGAACTTCCCAGAACAGGGGCTTGCACAGTCAGAAGGTGGGCTGTGGGTTGACAAGGGCTGGTCGGGGGAGCAGCTGCGTTATGGATACCGGGGTTCCTCTGGAGGCCATTTGGAACTAGAGATGACATCGCACAATGCTGTGAAGACCAGATGCCACTGGATGTGACTTTGGCATGGCTAACTTTATGTTATGTGAATTTCACCATAGAAAAAGAAAGTCAAGGATGGAAGCTCGAGAGTGTGCGCCCTCATTCTTCAGGGCTCGGGGTCTGTCCTGGGAGTCCCCACCCATAACTGCATTTTGCAGTTGTTGGAGAAGCCAAAGTCTGTCCCAGGGAGCTGTACAAGTTGTTTGAAGCCATCTGGACTTGGTTTCCAGGCTGGCACTCAGCACGGGGGAGCCAGGACCTGTCCAGGAGGTGAGGAGGGCAGCGCGCTGGACTGGAGGCTGACCTGAGCCTGACCAGGGGCCAAATCCAGCTGTCCCCCTGGAAGTGCTCCATTTGCTGCATATTTCTATAAAAGTGTCTGGGATGTGTCATCATCAAAGAGGGACATTGGGACCAAGAAACAGGCTTGGAGAGATTAAATGACATGCCCAGAGGAACCTGGCCACTGAGACTCCAGGCCTACATGAACCAGGCATCCTCCTTCTCCAAGGCCACCCTGAATGTGGGTCAGAACCTAGCTCTCTCTCCTGCAAAATCTGAACATTTTCCAGCAGGGGAGTCCATCTTTATATATGCTGAAAATAAAATTCTATATGATAAATATGTATGTACACACATGCATAATGCTGTATGGACCTTTTATGTGTTTTATCGTCCAGCATCTATCCATGATCAATGTGTTAAATCTGCTAGTTCAATTGGAATCAACAGCAAATGAATTCATGAAGATTTGGGAACTTAGGAAATTAAGGTTTCAATACAACCCCCCAAAAATATATGGCTTTGCCATTAACACGCACATTAATAATAAGCACGATGTGAAATCATTTGGAAATTGGTTCTTGATTCCCGGCAGCCCCTGTTTTCCTCCCTGCTATCTCCTGAGGACTCATCAGCTGTGGGTTGCTCGTTCTGTGGGTTCCCGGGAGCCCATTAATATACCACTGGGCACTGTGGAACCTTTGGCCGTGCACCAGCATGGCCCAAGGGTAAAGACCAGCGTCACCTCCTGCCAACCCTCTCAGCCAGCGCTGGGCCATTCCTCAGAAGCAGATTTGAAATGGAAAGTGGCCCGGGACTCCAAGGGGCACACGAGGGTCTCAAAATTGGCCTTCGGAGAAGCAGGAACCTCAGAGCCTGATGAAAGAGGCCGTCTTTCTTCCCCTGATAAATGTGAATAAACATTTCCTGGGTTTTTTCTACCCAGTGCTAACCAGGTGGAGTTCACCTCCTCACTAGAATAAAAATATGAAACGCACATTACCTTCCTTAAGCGTTGTTGTTGGCCCGTGGCTTTAGCGCCATGAACTTTACTGAAGGTTTTGGTGGCTGCTGTGAAGGGTGAAATGCTATCGGGCATCTGCCTACGAGCTGACAGCTTCCAGGAGCTATTTCTGCAGCAGTTACCCCTGCTTGTCCAAGGACAGAGTCACTGCATTCCAGCCTGCAGGGAATGTCAAGGGAATTTCCTTCCTCCCCTAAATGTTCTGGACAGGGGAGCCGAGGGCTGCTGGAGGAGTTAGTTGTCCAGCCCCGCCAGGACTGGAACCCAGCCCTCCTTCCCACTGAGACGACCATGGCAAGGCACAACTCCAGCTTGACCTTGCAGCCCCAGGACAGCCAGAGCTGTGCAGCTGGCCACCCTGGGCACACCAATAGCTGCCCACACCTGCCCCTGTGCCTGGCATCTGTTGCAGACAATGGTCGGCTCGACCCTCGACCAGGAGTCAGCCTGGGCTCACCCCTTGTGGCCTCTGCGTCTGATCATTGGAGTGGTCACTTTTCCCTCCCAGAAATTCCGCTCTAACCTCCTCTCTATCTGGGTCCTTTAACCCCACCTCCCCTGAGAGACCTTTCCAAGTCAGGAGAACCAGTGAACAGAGAGCTCAAGATGCCAAGGTGCCACGACTCAGACCCGGCTCCCAGGCTCCTGGCACGATGGCCTCAGGTGAGCTGCTCAGCCTCACTTCCCTCGTTGCAAGATGGAATAACCATATCTACTTGCGAAAAGAAAGTGGAGCACATGGGAACTGCTCGCAACGCTATCCGACACGATCCTTGAATTGCTGATGTGTTCAAATCACTTGTTAAAAATCGTTTCAAGTCTTACAACCAACTGAACAATAAAGGTCAGAATTCTTAGCATGAAAACTTTCTAAACACATGCCCTGCCACCTCACAGCCGCCTATCTGACCACTGTCCTCACTCTAGCCGTTGTGCCAACTTCAAAGGCAAGGACATACTATATTTTTAACCTTCTGTGTCTCATTTTCCTGATAAACTTGACTCTGCTTTCAAACTCATGAACTCCTATTTATACTTCAGGACCCAGACCAAATTTCACTCGCCCTGAGGAATATTCATCCAGGTGCTTGTTATCCCTCAGTCCCCCTCACCTTCCTGTCCCTGCACCTCAGTCTGCGCTCCAGATTCTTTCCAGCCCTTGTCTGTTCCTCCTGGCAGCATGGCCTTTCTGTATCTTAGCATGTCCCTCGCTGGACTGTGCTCTCTGAGGGCAGGGATGTGACTCAGTCAGCCTCAGATCCTCAGGGACTGTTAGGAAGCTGGTCTAGAAGTAGAGGCTCAGTGCGTCACAGTGGAAAAGAAGTTGAAGTCACGGAGTCCCAGGTCTGAATCCTGGGAGCTGCCTTGGCTGGCCACCCATCATTGTGCAAGCACTTTACCCGGAGTCAGTCTCAGAATAGCAATGGTCCCCACTCCAAAATGAGATAGCGTAAGTACCAACTTCAGTTCCAGGACTGGTACAAACTGCATTCCTGACGGATGTAAGCTAATTTTTAGTATTGAATAGGCAACGAATTGCATGCATAAATGAAAACCCAACTCCATCATGGTACCAGTTGGACATGTCCCCCAGATGATTCAAGAGCTCTGCCATAATTCTTTCATTAAAGTGTACCAAGAATCTGTGGAAACAGATAAGCAGCTGGCCTGGCTTCTCCCTGGGTTCCCTGGGATAATTTCGTTTGCTCTGCTCCTAGCTAGCCAGATGAATGTGGGTATCACCCACTTACATATCAATTTGAGATAAAAATGAAACCACCATGTCAGTGTGATAATTCTTCCCCCAGTGATGTTACTAGCATTAAAGCAATAAAAAAAAAATGGTTTCATTGAAGTGTAGGAGACTGCTCATCTGATGACCATTAGGAGTTCAGAATCAGCAGGGGAAGAGGAGAGGGGAAGTTTAGTTGGCCAATGAGTAAACAGAAATGCTCTGATAAGATGCAGAAATAAAATGCAAACCAACACCAGAAAACTGGTTCCTGTTCAATGTGTCAGAATTCATGAGTAGATTGAAAACCAGCTTCTGCAGAGAGTGATAGTGTAGCTGGAACAGAATCAGTGCAGCGTACAGAGTTAACATGCAACACCGGGGACGAACCTCCTCCCACAGATAGGAAAACTCATTCACATACAGGTTGAGTAGCCCTTATCCAAAATGATTGAGAGCAGAAGTGTTTTGAATTTCAGATCTTTTCAGATTTTGGAGCATTTGCATATACATAATGAGATATCTTGGGGACAGAATCCATCTAAACATGAAATTCTTTTAGGTGCCATCTAAACATGAAATTCTTGGGGTTGGAGTGGCTCAGTGGTTACAGTGCTTGCCTGGCATGTGTGAGGATGCGGGTTCAAACCCCAGCACCATGTGCACAACAAAGTGTTGGAGCAACAAAAGCCACATGAAAAACGAAACAAAATTGATTCTCTCTTTTTCTCTCTCATTGTCCCTCTCTCTTGAAAAAAGAACATGAAGTTCTTTCAGGTTTCATATGCATCGTATACACACAGCTGGAAGGTATTCTATACAGTATTTTCAGCATGCTCACATTCTCACTGTGATGGGTCACGTGAGCTGAAGTATATGAACTTTTCCACTTGTGGCCTCATGTCAATGTTCAAAACGTTCTGGGTTTTGGAGTATGTTAGACTTCATATGTTCATATTAGAAATGCCCAACCTGCAGTGCCACTCTTTTGAAGTATTCTAGATTCTCTGTTTATCCAAGACAATTAGTGCTTTCTAAAGTTTCCCACTCCACCTGCTGCAGAAACCTTTTGCGATATGACATACGGTACTGCGTGGTCCAATCTGGCAGCCGGACCACCCTCCTTGCCTACTTTGCTCAGGTAGGACTCATTTTCCTTCACATCTATTGGCCACGTCCCTTTTGCCTCAGGACCTTGGCGAATGCAGTTCCATCTCTTGAAGAATAATGACACTTCCTTTAAGACCCAGCTGGAAAGCTACTTTTCACTTTTCGTTTCTTTCTTTTTTTTTTTTTAAGAGAGAGAGGGACTGTGTGTGTGAGAGAGAGAGAGAGAGAGAAGTGAGAGAGAGAATCAATTTTATGTAGTTTTTCATATACCTTTTATTTCTCCAATATTTCATTGTGTACATGGTGCTGGAGTATGAACTCATGTCCTTGCGCATGCCAGGCAAGCGCCATAACCATTGAGCCACTGCTCCAGCCGCTGAAAAGTTACTTTCATAGCAAAATTATTCTGAGCCTCTTTAGTCTGTTTTTCCAGACACCAGGGGAATTTATACTCACTTCAGAGCCCTTCTCCATAGATCTCACTGTGTAGTCATGAAAGACAACGGGCCAGGAAAGGAGACTGGAGAAGCTTGCTTTGATGCTGCCGGATTTAGGGAAGAGAGCAGCTGCTGTTTTAGAAAATGTAAGGAGCCTTAGGCTCATGGGAGAAGGCCGCAGGTCCGTCACCATAGGGCGCAGGCAAATATCATAAGGACAGAGGATTAAACAGAAAAGTAAAAGTCTGTCATGAGAAAGAGAAAGAAAATCCTTCCAAACACAGACAATTAGTGACTTCCCACCTTGGGAAGAGGGATAAGATCAGTGAGAAATACCCCCAAGAGCCCCAAGACCAGTAGACATGGAGCCCACCAAGACTGAGGCTGGACCAAGGCAAGAGAGATCAAGCATGACCCGTAATCACCCCAGATCAGCAAATGTCAGGAGTCCATCACCAGGGAAGGAGTATGGAGAGACACAGGTCCACAGGCAAGCCCTCAAGCTGAAGGTGGAAAATGAACACTGAGAAAAATACTCATCTCAGTTTGACGAGAGGGCATGCACGGGGTGAGCACAGCAACAGCAGAGCCCATGCCGAGCTCAATCCTGATCACACCGACTCAGCCCTCCCACAAGCCAATCCAAAGGCACAGCAGCAGAGCAC
>PVKS010017001.1:0-12516 GCA_004027875.1 Aplodontia rufa
GATACTAGAATTTATGTTGAAGCAGTAGGACAGACGGCTGACCTAACAAAGCCTCAAATTGAATGACTTTCAGTGCAACAGGGGCGAAAGCTCCCTAGGTAACTTGGAGGTGGAGGGAAGGGGATGGGGAGGGGGGAGGGTATATGAAGAACTCATAGGAGTCTGGTGATGGGGAAGATGGGGGAACCATTCCAGAAGCTGATGTTATTCCTAGATACCCATTTAACGCGTGAGTTCTTCTGGGGGAAACTGCAATAGATGAAACCCATAGTAGTTTATCTATGTGTTAGCATTACCCCTGGTTATCCAAGTTTATACACATTGATTGCTACAGTTTTGACAATGTTTCCCCCTCATCTGTATCCTGTATCACAATATACTTCTAATAAATGTGGGAAAAAAATAATTTGAGTTTTTCCTCTTTTAGTTAGTGTAGCTAATGGCTTCTCAATGTTGTTTGACCATTCAAACAACTACCTCTTTGCTTCATTGATCTTTTGTATTTTTTTAAACTTCAATTTCATTGATTTCAGTTCTGATTTTAATTATTTCCTGTCTTCTACTGATTTTGGTGTTGGTTTGTTCTTCTTTTTCTAGGACCTTGAGATGTAATGTTAGGTTATTTACTTGGTGTCTTTCTATTCTTTCAATGTATGAGCTCAATGCCATGAACTTTTGTCTTAGAACTGCCTTCATACTGTCCCACAGATTTTGATAGGTTGTAAATTGTTCTATCTCTAAGCATTTTTAGTTTCTTCTCTGATTTTTTGTTGCTCATTTATCATTCAAGAGTGTATTATTTGTAATCAGGCATTAGAGTGTTTCTATTTTTATCTTATTAGTTTCTAATTTCATTCCATTATGATCCGATAGAATACAAGATATCATCTCTATTTTTTTGTACTTGCTAAGATTTGCTTTGTGTCCTAAAATATGATCTATTTTAAAAAAAATACATGCAACTCTGAGAAGAAAGTGAATTCAGTTGTTGATGGATGAAACAGTCTAAAGATGTGTGCTCGGTCCAAATTATGAAATGTTTGGTTTAATTCTATAGTTTTTACTTAGTTTTTGTTTAGATGATCTATCCAGTACTGAAAGAGGCATGATAAAGTCACCCAGAATCATTGTATTGTGATCAATTGATTTCTTAAAATCGAGAAGGGTTTATTTGATGTATGTAGAAGCTCTGTTGTTTTGGGCATACATATTTATGATCATTATATCCTGTTGTTATGATTCCCTTGAGTAGTATGAAATGAACTTTCTTTGTCTTTTCTGATTGATTTTGGCTTGAAATCCTCTTTATCTTATATGAGAATAGTAACCCCTGCTTGTTTACCAGAATCATATGAATGGTATGTTTTTTTCCCATCCTTTCACCATCTGTCTATGGATGTCTTTGCCTGTGAGGTGAGTCTTTTGCAGTCAGCATATTATTGGGCCTTATTTTTAATCCAATCTACTAATGTATGTCATTTGATTCAAGAGTTTAGATCATTTACATTTAATGTTATTATTGAGAGATGACTTTTATTTCCTGCCATTTTGATTTATTTCTGGAGTTTATATTGAACTTGATTCTCTTTTGACTGATTATTCTTCTAGTGTTAATATCTCTCCATGCTGGTTTCATATTTACTTTTCATATATTGTTCATGAAATATTTTATTATGTTCTGTAGTGCAGGCTTTCTAATTATGAATTCTTTTAGCTTTTGTTTATCATGGGAGATTTTTATTTCGTCTTCAAAATTGAAGCTTAACTTTGCTCAGCATAATAGTCTTGGTTGACATCAATTATTATTCAGAGCTTGGTATATATTAGTCTAAGCCCTCCTCACTTTTAGGGCCTGGGATGAGAAGTCAGTTGAAATCCAGATTGGTTTACCTCTAAATGTGATCTATTGCTTTTGTCTTGCAGCTTTTAAAATTCTATCATTACTCTGTATGCTAGGCATTTTCAGAACGATGTGTCTTCCAGTGGGTCTTGTGATTTTATATATTTGAAGCACTGTATGCATTCTGAATTTGAATTTCCATTTCATTCTTAAGGTTTGGAAATTTTTCTGATATCATTTCATCGAGAAGATTGTGCGTTACTTTAGTTTGCATTTTAAAGCCATCATCTATCCCAATGAATCTTAAATTTGGCCTTCTAATATTGTCCCAGATTTCTTGAATATTATGTTCATTGTCTCTTAACATCTTTTCTCTGTAGTCAACTTTATTTTCAAGATTGTAAACTTTGAGGCTTGAAAAATCCGTCTTCAGAGTGGACTAATCTATTGGTGATGCTTCCCATTTGATTTTTAATTTGGTATATTGATTCCTTCGTTTTGAGGATTTCTGTTTGATTTTTTTCAGAATCTCTCTTTATTGAAATGATCTTTCACTTCCTGTATTTTCTCTCTGATTTCCTTCCTTACTTAGATCATCTTTAGCTCATAGAACAATTTAAGTATGAATTTCCCAATTTCCTTCTCTGATGTTTCTTTCACTGTGGTGTTGTTGATGTCTGTTGTTGAAGCATTATGGGTTGTTTGAAATGATTCATTCCCTTGCTCTTTCATATCATTTGTACGTTTACCCATCTATTAGTATTGTTCTGATTTCTCCTTTTAAGTGAGGAATTACTTTGTAGGCTTCTTTTTCTTAGAGCTCTGTGTTGGGTACATTTCCAGATACTGCTATTTTAATTCAACGTATAACCATTGCTGATCAAAATATCAGCACCACTTTAAGAGATACCACTGAGAATAATTTACTATAGTTCCTTCTAAACCAAGTCTCATTTTATTTGACCTTGTAAGAACAAAAGTTGGTTGCAATTTTTCTCTTCAGTTCTTCAAATTCAGGCATAAACCTATTAAAAACATTCTGGAACAGGTCAAAAGATTAGTAGCTAAACTTTTAGTAACCTTAAGTGAGTCCTATAAGGATGGAGGGAGGAAGATTGGGCAAGTGGGAGAAGAAGAAGAGAGAGAGAAAGCTAAGATAGGTTAGTTTATACCAAGGTGAAAAGGAGAGATAGGTGGATGGGTTTTGTTTGAGGTAGTAGTGGATAATATTGAAGATGAATAGTGGGGAGAGAAGCAGGTATTAACTAGAACAAGGAAAACATAAACAGAAAGATTGATTTCAATTAATATTTTAAAACATTAGCTGAAATACATTTAAATGTATTGTAGGTACAATGTTGGCTATTAGGTTAACAATTATCATTCAAGTTAAGGAGGTATTTATTTATATGATCAAAGTTGATGTTAGAGTTGTTTATAATGTACCATATCAAGGTGATGAAGATTCTTGTTGAGTCTTGATTAAGATTTCATTGGGGTTTGGGCATTTAGCAGATGTCCATAGATCTTGGAAGACATCGATTATGGATGTCTTCCAAGTTGCAGGGACACAGAATTCAGTTCCTTGGTTGCTCTGAGTCTCCTACTCGTAGCTCTGGTTTGTCAATTGAGGGGGCTGCTGATGACTGGTCAGAGGTTACAGTGTGGTGAATTGATTGTTTCTCATGTTGCAGAAGTTCAGGATGTAGGCTTTAAAAAGTGCCCCGTGTTTGTTATGTATCCAAATCATGCCCTGTCACTTGCCAGTTGCAATCAGTTTAGGTACCTATTAAGGTTGGTATCCACCCCTTTCCATTGTGGCATAGTGTCTGGCAATTCCCTGCCAGTTCTTTATGTCGCTGAATATTCGATCTGCTTCGCTCTGATGTAGTGCTACAGTGTTGGGTGCAGGCTCCAGGATTCCCGTGGTGCCTCTCCCCAGTGCCAGTGGTCAGAAACTGGTGAATCCATCCTCCCCTGTTTGGAGCAAAGCTGACCTCTATCTGAGTCAAGCGGATGAAGGGGAAGCTGCACTGGGTAAGAGCAGCTGAGTTATAGCTGCTAAGTGGGCCTTTGTTGCTTTAGGGCACTTCCCTGAAATCTGGCCCACCAGCCAGCTCTTTCACTTTGCTTGTGGTGCAAGGGGAGGTGGAGGAGGCTTCAGCAGAAGTTCCTTCTGGTCAGATTCTTAAGAGGGCCCATTGCAGGGGGCTTCCCTCTCGTTTACTTTGCAGCTGTCTGGCCATGGGACGATCCTGGATGTGTTGAATTGAGGGGGTAAAGGTTGGCTGTGGGCATCGCAAGATGGCTGCAGGTCAGGTCTCAGCTTTCTTTTCAGGATTTGGTTTTAAGCTGTTTACAGTGTTTTTTTTAAGAAGTGTTTTTCCCTTTTACTGTTGTGCCTTAAATTTTAACTGTCTTTCCAAATGTTTTTTAAGTGGGAGAGCCTAAGAGAATGTCTGTTCTGCCACAAACATTTTTTCCTCCAGTGCCCCTCCCTCTCACCTGCCCAGTTTAGAGGTCAGGGGTTAGGGCCCTGTGAGCTTGTTCTCTAATCTCTCAGGGTCACAGACCACAGACATTTATTTTGTCACCCACCTCTCTGTTCTCTCTCTCTCTCTTTTTTTTTTTTTTTTTTTTTAGAAAGAGAGAAGGATAGTGAGAGAGAGACAGACAGAATCCATTTTTATTGAGTTTTTCACATGGCTTTCGTTGCTCTGACACTTAGTTTTGTACATGGGTGCTGGGGTTTGAACCCCTGTACTCAAGCATGACAAGCAAGCACTGTAACCGCCAAGCCACTACTCCAGCCCCTCTAGTCTCCTTTTATTCACTGCTTCCTGTTAGTGTCCTGAAGAACTCAGGGAATCATTGCCTTAATTCCTTCTGCCTTCCAGGAATCCTGCATATATCTGATATTGTAGCATTGTGTTGGGTTCTTTGGCTCATGAACACAAGGGTGAGAGCAAAGTAATAGAATTTATTAGCGTAATAGAAAGCAAGCAGAATTCCCAAAAAGGAAAGGACCCAAGAAAGGATACTGGAAAGTGGCAGTAGTCTAAGGGTTTTTTTGTTTTGTTTTGTTTTGTTGTTTTTAAAGAGAGAGGGACTGTGAGAGAGGCAGAGAAAGAGAGAAACAACTTTATTTTCTTTTTCACATGGCCTTTGTTGCTCCAACACTTAGTTGTGTACGTGGTGCTGGGGTTTGAACCTGGGTCCTCGTGCTTGCCAGGCAAGCGCCAAAACTGCTGAGCCACCGCTCCAGCCCGCTAAGGGTTTATATAGATCTACAGGGTCAAGGAAATTAGCCTGCTTCCCCAATCCAGGGTAAGGTATCCAGTGTCCTTGCGCTCTTCACATGTCCTTTGGTCCAATCAGGTTATATGGGGGTCTGGGTGCCAGGCAGTGCATGTCCCACTATCAGTTACTGTTTCTCTCCGCCCCCCCCCCCTTTGTTTTTTACACAGGAGTTGACTTGATCTTGACGAGACCCAGCTTGTGCCTGTAATTTCTCGGTCCTGCTACACACACAGACTGACTTTCAAGGAGCCCAAGTTTCCTGCCTGGTCCATTTTAACCCTTTATCCTGCCTCAATATGCAACACAGTGAGTGACGCTATTATAAAGGAATTTGGCAGAGTAAATTGATCTCTTAGTGAAGGTGGCAAATTAAGAAGCCAATGATCAAAGGTGAAAACATAAAAGACAAAAGAATTTCAATATAAACAGTGCTGAAAGTGAAATTTTAGAGTTTAACTTGGAAGTTTCAGTACTTGGGAGCTACGATATACAGAGTGGTGGCATAAAAAGAGTTAGGACTTGGAAATGAGCAGGGGAGAGGGGCTGAATGTGAGGTAATTCTGATGTGAATTAGATGTAAAAAAAAAACCCATAAAAGCACTCACTGCTGGTTAAAATTTAAAATGAACACAGAGGAGAAGGCAGAAAGCAGTGAGTCTAACGTGTGCATTGTAATTTTATTGGCTCTTCACATGTGATTAAAAACTGGCAGAAAACCTCATCCGCCCAGATCTCCCTGTAAGACTATTTGGTTCTCTGCCAAACTGTGGGTTATAAAAAGAGTCTGTAGGCTCTCTGAACATCAGAGGAAAGACTGCAGCTGTTTAAAGAGAAATCAAAACAAAATCACAAGGTAAGACTGTACCAAAATTGTGGGAGATTTTTAGTCTGATATTGCAAAGGAAGACCTTGAAAACCATGGAGAATTGTTGTTTTATTTTGGCAAAAATACATTGTTAGATTTGTTGCTATTATTGTTAATAGAAGTAAATTCTGATAATAATAATTGCAGTTAACTTATAATTCCATTCTTTCCTCAGGATGATTTTTAAAAATATTAATAAATTGCCTAAAGAGATTATAATAATCTTTATAGTAAATGTTCCTCTGTACCACCTATGAAACTTTTAAAGTTAATATTTCTACTTCATACAGCTAATACTTACTCAAGACAAACCTATCAGCAATTGTTTACAAGAGATTTTTCAGTAAAAAGTGATACAGAGGAATTGAGAAACCATTTGTGAAAAAATAGAGAATTGACGACCAAAATGGATAAATTAAAAAACTCATCAATTTTGCTACTCTTCTTCCATCAGAGACTTTCTTTTCAAGAGTGTCTTTCTTTTCCTGGAAGTTGGACTCCTGGCAATTTTTTCTCCTCACATTCTTCTCTACCTTATCTTTCCATAAGTGAATAGGTCTCAGATTTTTTTCTTTTTTTTTTAGTAAACGGCACGAAATCCAGCCAGAAGTATATCCTGTGGCTGTGCACAAGCCAGAGACTTAAGAGTGCAGTGTCCAAGTCTCCTTGTGGCTGGACCTTCATGACTCTCACTTGTTTCTCTGCACTGTGCTTCTATTGAATCATTCTCTATGCCACTGTGGTCCAGTGCTGTTCCCAGTGTCCCTGCCTATTGATTCCCACACTTGTCTTTCAAATACTGATACTCTTGATTTGAATTCCTCCTAGAAAATGTAAGACTCTGCATTCACAAAACTTCAGACCCTCTTTTTCCTTTTTTTTTTTTTTTTTTGGTAGCAAGTATTTTATTAAAATTATTCTATTGCTAGATTCAAGTAAAACAAATATTTATAGCAACTATTTACCAAGCTCCCCATAGAATTATATTAAAAATGCTAACCATCCAGTTGTGGCTTAGAAATTCAGTTTCACCTTGAAATATAAAATACTATATTCTGATCATTAATTGCAAATAATTTTTAATTACTTAGTTTTTATTAGTTCTTTCTAATTATACATGATACTAGAGTCCATTTTGACATAAACACTTAAAGTCTGGAGCCCCTGAACTGAATCACACAGGTGGAGAGAGTCCTCAGGATCTTCTATCTATCTTGGGTGACTTTGGAACTGATTTTTCTCAACAACTAAATGTTTATATCTTTGCCATCACTGTTTGACTTACAATATCTACACACAGAACGCACCTCTTTCCACCTTCCCATTTATAGAGGAAAGAATTTGGAAGTAAAGTTTCACTTAGGGGCTGAAATGTCAGGGTGAAAGTAAAGGAAGAGATAAGAAACGGGAGCTGCTGCTCCTGGCCAGTGTCTGCCAAGGGTTAAAGAAACAGACTTTGCAACCAACTTCTGGGAATGTGCATGATGTTCCATTATGAAAAGCTCAGCTCTGTCAAAGAATTAAATTATTGTAGGGAAATACTATAGAGGAGGTAGCACTGGGAGAAGAGAAGTATATGTCTGGAGATATTTATGCCAGTAAGGATAAAATGAGGGGTTTTCTGGGTTTTGTTTGTCTTTTTTAAAGATGTGAGTGTGGCTGCCAAAATCAAAATGAATGTATCTTTTATTCAAAAAGTTGAAATTTTGGCAAACACTGGGGAAATCAAGAGTGCCAAAATTTGCCTTCTTTATATTCACATTTGTAGAAGGCGTATTTAGAAATACCAAGACAAAAACGTAACTCCTTGAACAACAGAAAGAAAACTTACTGCTGTCAACAGCAATACGAAAAGAGGATTGGTTCAAGAACTTTAGGAAATTAGGGCAGAATCTCTAATCTCTGTCTTCCTTCCAGGTTCTCTGGGCATGACATCTGAATGCAAGAGAAATTTGTTTTGTAGTGCTCAGGGACCGAGCTCAGGGACTGAACACTGCAAAACAAATGTCTCTGGCATGCTGCGTAAGCACTCTACCACTGAGTGTAGAGGGGCCATAACCTTGGAGGGCACGCAAACGTCACTAGGAGAGGATAGAGCGGGGAGACAGAAATTGGGGGCAGTTATTATTCATATGTATATATGCTATACATCAGAAGATTTTTTTTTGTTGTGTGTCTATTTTTTAAGTAAAGAGTGTGATATAATATTATTAGCAAACAAATTTTTAGGAACAGACAGGCCTCAAATCTATTATCTGTCATTGACTAGTTGTGTGATTTGAAATCTTATTTAATTTTCCTGAGCCCAAGTTCCTCCCTCCCCCATTTTGGAATAAAATGTGAAGGGAAAGCAAACAAAGAAACAAAAAACAAAACCAAACCCCACCCAAGAGCAGTGTTGTGATGGGTACTCCAAGTTAAAAGGAGTCATTAAAGGTAACGTCAATCACTGCCCATTAACTAGATGTGGAACATTTATCCTACATTATCCCATTTAATCTTCACAACATCTCTGTGAGATAAAAACTATCTTCTCCATTTATGAAATTAAGAAAGCGAGACTTGAAAAATGACAAAGTTAGTCAATTCCAGGTCAGAAATTAAAATCCAGGACCAAGTCCCATTACAAGAAGAAGGACTAAGAAATAAGAATCATTCCAAACTACTTCATTTAGTATGTTTCTAATCCATTTTGGGATAGATGTCTTTTTTTTCTTTTTTTCTTTCTTTTTGGTTCCAAGTATTAAAACCAGGGATGCTTAGCCACTGAACAACATCCCCAGAACTTTTTTATATTTTATTTTGACACAGGATCTCACTAAGTTGCTTAGGGCCTTGCTGAATTGCAGAGGCTGGTTTGAACTTGTGATCCTCCTGCCTTAGCCCCCTGAGTTGCTGGGATTATAGGCCTGTGCCACTGTACTCAGCTGGGGAGCCATTTAGAGTTTCTACCATTTTCAAAAGCAAAAAATAATAGTGGGAAAACATTAAAACATTCCACTTACTTTTCAGGGCTATGTTCATTGTTACTTGAGGGTAATGCTGAGCCACCATTCTCTTATATAACTTTAGAAATTCCTGTTGCCATGAACCCAGAGGGGTCTATCCCCAAATTCAGCATGGGGCCTTCCTTTTTTTTTTTTAAATGAAAGAGAGAGAGAATTAATTTTATTTATTCTTCTGGTTTTTGTTTCTGTATGTGGTGCTGGGGTTCAAATCCAGGTCCTTGAGCATGCCAGGCAAGCACTCCAACCACTGAGCTCCAGCCCTCCCTGCTTTACTTTTAAACCAGAGTCCGCTGTACATCTAATTAGCTTCCACTGGAACACCTCATAAATTAGATCATTGTTAAATTTTCCACAACATTATCACATGCATCTAAGAATGCACTAAAAATGTAATCATAAGGGGATAGAGCAGTGGCTCAGCAGTTACGTATAAAAAAAAATTGGCTCTCTCTCACTGTCCCTCTCTCTCTTTAAAAAATAAAATAAAAAAATGTAATCATAAGAATGTTTTGCTCATTATTTTCCATGGAGCTCCTAACTATGTCTCAGTATATTCTTAAAGAGTTTAACAGAGCTTCAATGTTTTATGTCTGCTGTGCTGAAATCACAACCATTTTAACTTCTCAGCCTTCTGGCTTAACAGTGCCAGTTGATTAGGAGACAATACTTAAGCAGCTTACATTTTCTCTTAAAGAGGAGCTGATATACTTTTCTCCACTTATTGTCATTTGGGGGTTTATTACACCCAAGCATGAATTTCCTCAAGCCCAAATTTATTATTTCCAAAATTTCTCCTTCTTGATGTTTTATTTTTCCATTATCTTTCACATGGGTGTATTTGTTTCTTGAAGTACTGAGGAGTGAACCCAGTCTCCTTTTTAAGAAGAAAGGTGTTCATTTTAGTAGTTTTCACCTCAAGCCCAACTACCAGGAAACCAAGACTAAGCCTACTAAGAATTCTTCAAAAATATGATGAAGGCACCAATTTGGGGAACAGCTAGATTAGCCTGTGAAATAGAAAGTAGGGGACAAAAGGTTGGTCAGACCATGGTAGTAAAGTTTTTAAACATTTGAGTTGTATTTTATGGCCATTGTCAACGTAGCTCTGATTAAACTGTATGGGAATGAAATGTCCAAGATATGGATTGAGGCTTAGTTTATTCAGGTCAATGGCCAGAAACTTTCATTATCTGTTTACTGAAATAATACAGAGGATTTCCACTAAATCCTGTATACTCTTAATTATTTAATGTCTTATAATAATCAAATAAAAATGATCTAAAACACAATGCTGTGTATTAGGGGCACCCTTTTGGTTGTGGAAGAAAATTACATGGTCTATCCATGGATGGTGTTCAAAACATTTACAGCTGGTATCGCACTGACAAAAAGAATTAAGAAAGGAATGAATAGTCTTACACAACTAACCTAGCCCAGAGAGCCTACAAGCTGAATACCAGCATTGGGAGGGACTCTCATTTTTACTGTGCCAGTTAACTTGGAAAGGGGTGGCTGTGATGTGTCATGAAATATATAAAGCTTTACAGAATTCTTAACAGTATGTTCTACAACATCAGTGTTTCTATCACCATTCAATGAGCATATCCCAAACCCTGTAGAAGTTGATAGAAGTAACTATAGCCTTTGATACAGGGAAAAAAATTCCTTGTCATAAAAGTATACTACAATTAACTTCTAATGGTAACCCAAAATAATATTTTTAAGAAAAAGTGGGTGGGGGGGAGGGAATCAGTTTTATTTAGTTTTTCATGTGGCTTTCATTGCTCCAATACTTCATTGTGTACATGATGGTAAGGTTTGAACTCATGTCCTGGGGCATACCAGGCAAGTGCTGTAGCTGCTGAGCCACTGCTCCAGGCCCCAGAAATAATATTTTGATCAGAAAATAACTAAAAGTTATTCCCTATTTTGAACAACACTATGGACTTACAGGTTTTGCTATTGTCATGGGTAAGTCATTTTAATTAGATAAAACTCTTTTTATTCTCTTGAGTTAAATTGTGACAGGTTGGCACATGGAAGCCACTTTATGCTGGTTCATTTGTTCTTTTAGAACCATTTCAGAGTTGGGTTTGGTGGCACATGCTTATAATCCCAGCTACTTGGGAGGCTGAGGCAGGAGGATAGCAAGTTTAAGGCCAGCTTGGGCAACTTTTTGAGACCCTGTCTCAAAATAAAAAATGAAAGAATGTAGCTCAGCAGTAGAATGAGTTCAGTTTTTAGTACTCCAACAAAACAAAACAAAACCCACCTCATAATTTTTAAAAATGCATCACTGCTTTTAGGCTACAAGTCATTTCTTTTCATTTTGAATGTGTTAATACTGATTCTCATACTTGGTAACTATATTAGTAGTTATTCAATGATAGGGACATCTGCTAACAATTCACTTTACAAATACAAAGTTGAGGATTAATTTTCTTTCTTAAAAGCTTTTAAATTATGAACTATTTCATACACTGAGGATAATATGATGTATATATAAAAGTTCTGAAAAAAACAATAAAATGAACCTGTGTATCTACCATTCAGCATAAAAGAGAATATTACTAACACTTTTGAAGTCCCCTCTGTGCCATTACCTAGTAGCATCCTTTCCCTTTATCCAGTGTCAATAACCCCGAATTCGTATTTATCATTCTCTCTCTTTCTTTACGATTTTAAGAAGTTTGATTTTCAAGGTTTTGACAAGGCATTTCCTTTTGTCACTATCCCCAATTGCTTAATGCATGATTTATAAGTATATGATATTCGTAATCATTTTACACACAAATTTATATACACACAAATCTTTTTGATAAATCCCACTGGTGTTTTACTGTTTTATAGGAATAAAATAGTAACAACACTGTTACATTGGCATCTGTAAATTAACAGTAACGAAAGTACTATTATTGGCAACTGGCATTTTTTAAGAGCATCTCAAATAGTTTTCAAAATTGTGTTCTGACAATTTTGATTTTGATTTACAGTGTATCTTTCTATTTTTTGATATAACATGCTCTTATACATAATACTCTTTATTTTAATGCATCAATGTATACATGTTACACTAAATTTTTATTTAAAATATAATATTATTTAAATATTATCACATGTAAAAATTCAACTTTACTTAAATATATGATTAAGTCAACCTGCTTACATTAGTTTTCTGCCATTTCATTTTAGGTTTTAGAAACTGTCAGTCCAGATTACACTTAAACAAAAAAATAAGAAGAATTTGTATTGCTCCATAAGCTTTTTTTTTTTAAAAAAGGACAGTGAGAGAGACAGAGGGAAAAAATCAGTTTTGTTTAGTTTTTCATGTGGCTTTCGTTGCTCTAACACTTGTTGTGTACCTGGCGCATGGGGTTTGAACTAACGTACTCATGCATGCCAGACAAATGCCCTAACCACTGAGCCACTGCTCCAGCCCTTACTCAATAAGCTTTTAGCTATAGTAATGAAACACTAAATTAAACATGGTTTTAAAACACAGT
>PVKS010017001.1:12616-43002 GCA_004027875.1 Aplodontia rufa
ACACACACACACACACACACACACACACACACACAATGACACTTGTTGCTTACTTAACAAAAAGTTCAGAGATGGGCCATCCCATAGTTAACCCAAAGAATCAAGATGTCATTAGGACCCACGTTCTTCCCACCCTTTTGCTCTGCCATCTTCAGCATGCCGTCATGTCCTCGCAGGTGCTAAAAAGAACTTACTGCTCATATGCCTCTTATTTCAAGGAGAAACACTTCCCAGAAGACCCAGACTAACCTCCTGTTCTGTCTCATTGACCAGATCTGGGTCACATATCCTGCTAGACCCTTTGTTGATAAGTAGAAATAATATTTCCATGAATGGCATGTGTTTTTGTGTATCTATATTTCTTCCTTGGAGAAAGAAAAGAGATTTGAGCACTCAGAAACAACATCCATCCTCAATAACTTTCAACACCACCTGATTCATGCAAAATTTCAACTGTTTTCTGGTGTGACTTCTTGCCACACCTGAAAAGTGCAATTGAAATCTTGTTAAAGTTGTTCTGAGATCTGAGCTACTCAGAGGCTGAGTCAGCAGGAGAATCACAAGTTCAAGGCCATCCTCAGCAACTTAGTGAGACCCTGACTTAGAAAAAAAAAATTAAAAAGGGTTGGGAATGTCACTCAATGGTAAAGCACCCATGGGTTCAATTCCCAGTATTGGGGGAGGAGAGAAGTAAAGTTATCTGAGAATTCTGCCTTAACCTAAAAAACACCTCAAATATCCACTTTAATCTCATTGATTTTCAGTTCTTTGAGGATGGATAATAGGCTTTAAAAAGAGAGAGAGAGGTAAAGAGAGAGAATGAGAGAATCAATATTTTAGTTTTTCATGTGGTTTTCATTGCTTCAACATTTCATTGTATATGTGGTGCTGGGGTTTGAACCTGTGTCCTTATGCATGCCAGGCAAGTGCCATAAATGCTGAGCCACCACTCCAGCCCAGATAATGGCCTTTAATCAAGCATATGAGAAGGATATCTTTAGTGCCAAGAAAAAGAGGGATATATTTATTTCCTGACTGTTTCCTAACACAGATGTCAAAACTCCTTTATTATTTTTATTTTTTAAGAGAGAGGGACAGTGAGAGGGAGAAAGAGACAGAATCAATTTTATTTAGTTTTTCACGTGGCCTTTGTTGCTCAGACACTTTGTTGCATACATGGTGCTGGAGTTTGAACCCGCATCCCTGTGCATGAGAGGCAAGCGCCGAAACCACTGAGCCACCGCTTCAGCCCTCCGTTAATTATTTTAAAAATTTTTTTAAATTATTTAATTTAACTCAAGAATTAATTTAATATTTCTTATTTAATTCTGTCAATGAGTATCTTTGACTGCCACACTTGAGAGTGTGGAATCTATATATTTTAGAAACCACTGACAGTCTCTCTTTCCCTTAACTTGAAAAAAAAAATTGCAAAGTTTACTGACATACTGTATACACATAGAAAATTACACAAAATTGCACAAATTGTATAACTTAGTGAATGATCACAAATTGAACATACCAATGTAACCATACAAAGAAATTAGAACAGTGCAGAACTCCAGAAGTCTCTGCATGTTCCTTTCTAAAAATTACTATCTCAAGGATAACTATTATTATGCTTTCTGTTATACACAGTTACACACTGCATAACCACATTTCAGCAAATGATGGGCCACATATAAACATAAGATTATATCCCTAGTGATGTTATAGCCAACTTAGTTTATTAAAGTATAATCTAGGATGTTCACACATTGAGGCAATCACCTAATGATGCATTATTTCTCAGAACATGTCCCCATTCTTAGGCAAGCCTTGACTTATTACATTTGCTTATACGTTTTGAACTATATGTAAATGAATTCATACATTATATACCCTTTGGTGTACTGCCTCTTTCACTCAACATTATGTTTCTGAAATACATCTGTGTGGTTGCACATAACTGTAGCTTTTAAATTCTCATACCTCTAAATGAATATATCACAATTTATCCATTATAATGTAGTTGGACATGCATGTTATTTCCTGAGTAAAGAGGTATGACTACAACTGCTAGGAACATTCCATTTCATGTCTTTTTTTTTTTTTTTTTTTGGTACCAGGGATTGAACCCGGGTCACTTAACCTCTGAGCCACATCCCCAGCCCTTTTTATATTTTATTTTGAGACATGGTCTCACTGTTACTGAGGCTGACCTTGAACTTGTGATCCTCCTGCCTCAGCAACCGGAGTTGCTGGAATTACTTGCATGCGCCATCGGGCCCAGCTCCACTGAATGTCTTTTGGTGAACACCTTTATGCTCTTCTGTTGGGTATATACCTTCAAGTGAAATTGCTGGGCAAAAGGAATGCATTTGTTCAGCTTCCCCAGAAACTGCCACATTATTTTCTAAAAGTGGTGGTAGCAATTTTCACTCTGATTAGTCAGTATAAGAATTTCACTTATCTCCAACCCTTGCCAATGCTTGGTAGCTTTTGTCTTTCTCGTTTTAATCATTCTGATAGGATTCTAAAGGAGAACCACCATTTTCCTTTAACTTCAATGCATGCATTTTCTGGGTTTTGTTGTTGATGTTTGTTCTGTGGCGCTGGGATGGAATGCAAGGTCTCAGGTAAGCAGTCTACCATGGAGCTACATCCCTGGCTCTTGCATTTTCTTACCCAGAAATACATTCTGTCAGTCTGAGACAACCTGCATTTTTCTCCCAGACTTGAGTTAAACTAGCTAGAAAAACATATCTTCTATAGGATTATGATTTTGGAGCTGAGGGACTCCTTTGCTGTGTCCCAGTTGCAGGGCAACATTAATTAGGGAAGAAAACATGAATAAAACAAACCATCATATTGTATTTGTGTTTCAGAAAAAAAATGGTCTGGAATAATTTTTTAAAATATTCTACTACAGTAGACAAAGAATTTCAAATGATTCATCTTTCAACTCCATAGTTAAAAGTGGAGTTTATATAGACTTTTGAATAAAATATACATTAAGAAAATTGAATCATTATGAACTAATAATAAGCTACCCTAACTAATTTTTAAAATTACAACATTGTTCAAAAGACATACAATTGGACAATTACTTGGTTTGTGTAATTTCCCACAAGCATTTCATAAATCAGACCACATAGAAGTTGTACATTTGATACCAAAATGCTAAAGGCTGATTGATTGATTGATTGATTGATTGTTGGTCTAGCCAGTTAGTTAGTTTTTTGGTTTTTTTTTTTTTTTTGCTTGTTTTTAGTAAAAGGATAATTTTTATCTTCTGGTTGGGGATTAGGAGCCTGAGAATAAAATGTTCAGGCAAAGCAAAGTGCACTTTTGAAATTTGTCTTTAGTCTTCATAATGTAACTAGCAAATGCTTTACTAACCAGAAGTTGTTTTCCATTATTGAAAACACACTTTTTAAGATGTATTTTTAAGTGGAGGTGGTACACTTATGTTCTACAAATATAAAGTTTTGCTATTGCACCTGGTACTTGGATCTAAATTTTAGAAACTAGAATCCTGCTTTCCTCATTTCCATAAACACATGACTCATTCTTTCAGAAACTCTTTTTGTTATTCCTTATTGTCTTCTAAAGTTGCCTTCACATGAAGTTCACTGGCTCACAGGATATATTCTAAGTATCTATTGGCATGCCTATTGTACCAGGAATGAAATTTAGGGTCACTTTCACTGGCTGTAAATGTATATCAGTGGTATATCACACAAATTTATTCTTATTAGTGTTGTATGCTTGAGCATGCTGCCTTACAAGTGAATTTTAAATAGATACGTTGCAGACTCAGGCATGGTAGCACATGCCCATAATCTCAGTGACTCTGGAAGTCAAGGCAGGAAGATCACAAGTCTGAGGCCAACCTGGACAACTTAAGGAGATATCACCTCAAAAGAAAAAATAAAAAGGACTGGGAGTGTAGCTTAGTGATAGAGTACCACCGGGCTCAATCTCCATTACTACAAAAATAAATAAATGAAGATAGATAGATGGATAGATGGTTGGATAGATGGATAGATACTTTGAAAATAAGCTTCAAAATCCCAAAACTTAGCTGTCTGAAAATCTTATGCTTCTCTTTAAAAGCAAATAGCTGATAACAATTCTCATTAGTATCTGGAATTATATTCATATTAAATTGTGCAAACCACTTTAGATTTTGGAATCTGGGTTTTCCTAGAGTCAAAGCTGACATCCTCAGTTAAGAAATATGTTTTGGGTGCTGGAGAGGTGGCTCAGTGGTTACAGCGCTTGCCTGCCGTGCTCAAGTTTGTAAGTTTGAACCTCAGCACCACGAACACAACAAAGCTTCAGAGCAGTGAAAGCCACATGAAAAAAAAAAAAAACTAAATACAATTGATTCTCTCTTTCTCTGTCTCTCTCTCTCTCACTTAAGAAAAAAAGAAGATATCTGATACCTGTTTTGACTGTTGTTGCCAACTGTAGAACTTCTCAAACCTGTGGAGAATTAGGGAAGGTCTAGAGATAATTTTTCCTGCATACATGCATATATACATGATACTATCTTTTCATGAATAAACAGAAGTGATAGAATTTGATGTATCAGATTTCCTATCCTTCTTTTGCAAGTCTAGAAGGTATAGAAAGAAAATCATAGAAATGTCTAAAGAAATGAACTAAACCAACACAGATCAGATTCCCCTCTAGTTTTGTGAACTGATTTATAACCTAGTGACTCAGGTCTACACAGGTGCACATGCTCACACACACACACACACACACACACACACACACATACACACGCATGCACACCGTGGCTTGGCACCTGCTTACCCCCTGTGTATTTCTTAGCAAAGCCTTTGCATATGGTAAGATTTCCCCCACCTCTTCTTCCCATCACCTTCTATAGAATTCTGTGCCAAAAGATTTTCTGTGGCCCGGTTTTAATAACATTTTCTGAAACTCTTTCTCACTCAACCCTTGTCCTTTCTTACAAACAAGACAGAAACAAATCAAGGTTGTATCCCATTACTGCCATCCAAAAAAGTAAGCAGTTTCTTTCGGAGAAAAGGGGACATTGCACTAACAAAGTATTGAGTCAGTTAGTAAGTTTCATACATGAGACATAAGGACAGCTCCAAAAAGTTCTCTGATAAACCGAAACCACTTTTCTTCTCACTGTGTTTTTCTAGGTTGTTGTTTAATATTTTAAAGAAACAGCAGCAGGGGAGAAGAAATGGTGGTCACAGTGCTGCTCTGTGAGTTGAAAGACCCAAAATCTGGTCCTGGCTCCTCCAAGTACCCACTCACTAGTTCTGAGCATCACCTTCCTCATCTGTAAAATAAGGAGTGTGAGGTAGATTTTAATAGCTCAATGGACTGCATAGATGCTTTCCTGATTCTGCTAATATCTGTGCTTAATTTCAAAGGTACCAGGACTATTTTAAGACCACACACATCCATCTATAAGCCCAATCATTAATGTAGCAAAATGTGGACTTCCTCTCACCCTCCTTCTGTCCTTCTCTTTTCCTTTTCCCTCCCTCCTTTTCCTGCTTGGGATTCACTGGTGTTCTTATATTTGAAGATTGGGATTTTCCAAAAATTCTGGGAAGTTCCCAAATATTATGTCTTCAAATATAATTCCTTCACTATTCTATCATCTCTGTCCATAATTCTAAAATTGGTACACATTAGATTGTCTCATTCTTATCATACAAATTCTCTATCCTCTTTTTCATATTTTCCATCGTTATGTGTATCTGGATTGTACTCAAAAGAATATCTTCAGATGTATTTTCCAGTCACTGACTCTCTTCACCTGTGTCAAATCTGCTGCTTAATGGATTCATTGAGGGTTTTTTGTTTGCTTGTTTCTCTTTTTGTTATCCCTTTGCTGGCAACAGAAACACAAGGGACTCCTGTCCCAGAGGCTATAATTCTACCATTATGCATTAAGGGAAATAGTGTGTATTTTTAAAATAGGTGATTCAAAGTCTACATTCCAGGTAGGTGTTCTTTTTCCAGAGTTTGTTGATTTGGGAGATAGTCATTTCTTTGATATTTTGATGCCATCCCTGAAGTCTGAATTACTTCATTCATGTGATGGGTGGGTGATCAAGGAAAGATTACTCTGCCTAGGATGGGGAGGAAAAGTATTCTCTGTTTCTTCTGAGATTATGGAGGAAAAGATTAGGAAGGGGAAGTTATAGAGAAGAAGAAAGGAAGAGAAAGAAACATGACTGTTTTAAAAATAAGTCACAGTGGTAAAGCATCAAAGGCTGTATGCAAAACATAAAGTGGACCACTGACATTTCCCCATGTCAATTTCTACATTCCATTTCCATGGGGAAATGGGTGATGACATCTCCAAGCGGCTTCCTTCTGAGAGAGGAAAAAGTTGGGGGAAAGTGACCTGAAGTCCGTGTTCTCTGTCACGTGAGGCATGGACAGTTAAGGATAGTTAGCATCGTGGTAATCCAGAGGTCCATGGTGGCAGTAGGCAGTTATTGGACAGGGCAAACATAGAGCAGGATTCATGCAAATGGCAATGGTGTCGTAACCTTACTGTATTGTTTCCTTTTCCTCAAAGTAGACCTACTGATGGAGCAACCTGTACAGTTCAGGGAGAAAAGATGAGAGTTCCCCAAAACCAACGGAGCGTCAGCAGCTGCTGGGATGGTCCATCAGTTCCTCCCAAACTCACCCTGTCTCCTAATTCTCCAGCAGTTGACTCTCAACAAGCTCCCCAGTCACCTTACATCCTCAGCATGGAGGGGGGTTGTCCAGATCACTAGATCTGCCAAAGAAAATCAGAGTGGGGACTGCTCTTGGGTCCCTTCATGGTCACCAATTTTTTACCAAAAGCTTGGTACTTGTCCCCAATGCCAATCCAATAATAAGGACACAGTTTTCAGAAAATGAAAATTCATTTTGTTAGCAAAGGAGAAACATAGAGGACTCCTGTCACAGAGGATGTGATTCTCCAGTGAGTTTTGATTTCAATAATTTTTTTTGTTATTTCTTGGTCTTCATTTTTAGAACACTATCAGAATGTATTGAAACTGGTTGTTTTATATGTCATTTCTGATTATTCTAATACATGAAGACTTTCAAGTTGGTTCCAGCTCCCCTTCCTTCTATGGGCCTTTACTGTAGGCCTAGTATTCTCGCTTGCTTTATAAAATTTGACTACAAACTACCCATTTTCCCTGGGAGTTTTCCTGTTGGAATATCTAGTGGCTTAGATTCTGGTTGAGTTCTTTCTTAAAATAGGGAAACAGACTTGTAAGACTGAAAGGATCTGAGGGGAGGGAGAAAACCCAGTTTTAGTAAGTTTAGGAAAGGAGGCCATTCTACTGCTTCTTCAAAAATCACGAAAGACTTTATCTCCCACATAGCTGGGGCCTCCAAAGTATGAGATTCATGGGAAAGGGGATGGGATTGGGGTGGAAGTAAAACCACAACATGCACTGAACATAGGGCCAGCCAAAAAGTCAGCTTCTTTGAATGCTTTAGAAAGAGCATTGACCCAAGCATAAGAAGACCTAGGTTCTGTTAGGCAGAGCCCTATAAAGCCATCATTTCTGTTAGTCAAAACTAGTATAGTAGTGCCAGTTTCTTACAGATGAACACAAAGTTCCAGCTTCTCTGCTATGTAGATTTTTGGACAAGTTCCCCACATATATTGAGTGTGTGATGCCCACCATACCTATTTTATAGACATTTTTCAAGGACTGATTCAAATTATTGAAGGACTTACTGAGTGCCTTCTATGGAAAGTTCCTAGAAAAATAAAGATAACTAAGTTCCCAAGAAGCGAGCAGTCCAGTGGAGCAGATAGACATCGAGCTCGCTATGGTAAGCAATAAGCAAGTAAGGTAGGAAGCAATAAAGTCTACTAGGTTAAAAAAAAAGTCTACTAGGTTGTGGATTGCTAACAAAATCAATATTTAAACTGAGCTCCAAGGGTTAGGTTGATGCTTCTTAAACAAAAGAGAAAAGGCATTACTAGCAAGAGTAGTCTGAGCAAAGGCAGGGAGGTATGAAAGCACTCGGGAACTGAGGAATGGTAAATCAGTCTAGTCATCTAAAAGAGAGAATATGAAGGGAGGGATAAAGGTTGATGGGGCAAATAGTGCCAATGTATAAAAAATGATGGGATAAAACTGCATCCAGGAAAACCATGGAAAAGCACAGAAGTAATTTATAAATTCCAAGTGCTATTCAACTTTAAGCCATAAAAGAAAACTTACCTAAAAACTAACAACATCCCTCCCCTCCTCTTATGAGGGGTTTGTCTTGAGTCCTCATTTTATTTGCCAGGTTCCTTTATAGTATTTCCATGTTCTCTCCTGGGTACAGAGAATTGGCATGTGCAAATTTTTATAATAATGGGGTTTGGGGTTAAGGAAAGAAGTGATTCCATTTGAGTGAGGAGTGTACAGTCTCCTTGTTCTCCAAACTTCAACCTTCCCTCCTTCTTTATCACTTATTCCTCTGCTGTCTCCCAAGAAAGAAGTGAAACTGTTATATCCAAGGTACTAGAGGATCGATGTGAGCACCCGACCCTCTGCCCCCCGATTACTGTTCCCCTGTAATGAAATCATCGTGTTGGCAAGCTTAGTCAGATTCTTCTTTTCCTCTTCCTCCTACCAGGCAGGACTAGTTTTGGAGTAATGTCTTCTTCCATTAACGAGCAATAGGTTTGGGTGCTCCAACCATACATCATACATCCTCTTATGAAAGGGCATGAAATCTCAACAAAGTGGTGAATAGAGTTTAAGGCTTAGGCATTCAGTTTCACCCCATTCTACGAATGCTCCCCATAAACTAAGTGAAAGAGCCAGATGGACTTGATACCATATTCTGGCTCTGCTTCTTCTGTGTGGCTTTTTGCAAGACAGTCTTTCTGAGCCACTGTTTTTTTTTTTTTTTTCTGAGACAGGGTCTTGCTAATTTGCCCAAAGTGGCCTCAAATTTGTAATTCTCTTGCCTCAGTCTCCCAAGTAGCTGGGATTACAGGTGTGCACCACCGTAACTAGTTCCTCACTTCTAAAATAATACCAGGGGCTGGAGCGGTGGCTCAGTGGTTTCTGCGCTTGCCTGGCAAGCACGAGGACCCGGGTTCAAACCCCAGCACCACCTACACAACTGAGTGTTGGAGCAACTAAAGCCATGTGAAAACCTAAATAAAGTTGTTTCTCTCTTTAAAAAAAAATAAATAAATAAAATAAAATAAAATAATACCAAAACTTCAGGATCATGATGACAATTAGAGATACAATATCTGGCTCATATAAGATACCAAAAACACAGTAGCCTCTATCATTACTACCACCAACACCATTATTAAGAGTCTGAACTAAATGCACACTCCTTTACTGGTCTCATCTCTTTCCTCTTATTGCCCTCCAATCACTCCTTACATGGCATCCAGAACACTAATTTAATAACAAAAAATAAATTGCATCCATATTATTTAAAACCCTTCTTTGGCTTCCCACTGCATTTTAAATAAAATTCAAGTTCCTTCTTCTGGCCTCCAGGGCCAACCTCAACCCAGCTTCTATCCCCTTCCATCTCCAACCCCACTGAATTATGCTCTCCCCATAGCCTACTCTGCTCTGGCCACCTCGGTTCCCTAAACATTGCAAACTCTATCTCAGGGCTTTCCCCCCGGGTGTTCTGTGCTCAGAAAGCACCTGCTGCCCCTCCTTCCACATGTTCTTTGCATCTTTTGGACATCATATTGTTACTTTATATGCATTTATGTTTGCACAACAACTCAACTCCCTAATTAAAAAACAAAAAAAAATCAACTGTGATAAAAAAAATAAAAAGAATGGAGTTTCTACTATGTGCCATCTACCATGCTAAGTGCTTAAAATATACCTTATTTGATTCTCACAACAACTTAATGAGCTTAAATTATGATGAGCAAATTTGTTATTATGAAGAAACTGGGGTTTTTAGAAACATCAAATAACTTTCCCAAGATTTCTAGCTAGTAAGCAGCATCTCCCATGCTCCATACTAGAGATACCATTCTTATCTCCTTTATTTGTTATTGCTGCTTGTTTGCTTTTTTTGTTTCTTCATTAGTACACCTCCTGAAAAAATCTCACTTCCCTCCTCCTCCAGGATAGGCAGTTTATTATCATTGTTTTGTGATCTCATCATAGCTATACCACACTCTGCAAGGTCTCTAATCTCCAGGTGGGTTTCTATAGTACTTGTGGCCAGTTGTTCCTGTTTTTTTTTTGGGGGGGGGGTTGCAGCAGTATTCTCCCTTAGTCTCTTCATTTTTCTGCTTCTCTTTCTGATTTTCTTTACTGACTCCTTTTCTTCTCTTCCTCTTTAGATGTAAGATCCCCAGAGTTCCATCTTTCCATAGCTTTCACTTCCTGCTCCACAATCTCATTTGTTCCCATACCAGCAACCATCATGCTTTCACAAATGAAGAGCACATCCATGTGGCTAATTCTAGCCTTTTGTAACCCAATTCTTGCTCCTTGCTGAAAGTTCCTTATAGCTGTTTCAAGTACCTCAAACTCTATTTGCCCCACATCAAACTCACTTCCTGTGTCTACCAATGAACTCCCTACCAGTCACCTATCTTAACCACTGGCACCAGCTTTGCTCCCCTTCACTACCCTATTTCTCTCTTGCCCAGTTCCACAGCTGGTACATAGATCCAATCCAAAAAGAGCTATGGAGACACTGTTGTGCACACACCCCTAAGCCAAGAGGAAAATCTGGGTTCTAACCCTGCCTTAGCCATGAAGCACTGAGTGATTAGTGGAACTGGAACTGGGACCCATGAAGCCCTTTCTCACAAGAGGGACTCCACAAAGTGCCTGCAGCACTCAATCACCTTCACTGCCTTTTTCTTAGTCCCACTGACACTGTCCTAACTGACCTCACTGCTTTTTGCCTGGGCGATTTTAATTGGCCACCTAACAGGTCTTCTTTCCTCTCTTCTCCTTTCCTTTCTTTGAATGGCATTTCTCACAGTCATAAAATTATATTCACAAAACACTCTAAACATGCTTCTCACTTGGTTTCCTATTATTTATAGGATGAAATTCAAATCCCTTACATTTACAGCCCTCTGCATACTGATCCCGGCAAAACATATAGTAAAACTATAATTTGTTTAGACTGGATTATATAGTTGGAATAAGTATTTGAGGTACTAAAAGTAATAATGAATCAAAGATTTAAGTATAAAATACTAAACAAATTTTTAGAAAATAGTATAGATAAATTTATTTTTAATCTTGGAGGAGGAAAGATCTCTTGAAGCACAACACAAAATCCAGAAGTTCTAAAAGATCCCTGATTAAAATTTTCTATATAATATCTGAAAACATAATTTGTGGACAAAATGTTATTAACAAAGTCTAAAGATAAATGGCACTGAGGGAAAATATTGTAACATATCACAGACAAGGATTTATTTTTCTTGATTTACAAAGAGTCCACATAAATCAATAATTTTCAGAAACTGACAATACACATGTTTTTTAAAAAGATGTTCAATTTCATTAAATAAAAAATAAGATTTGAAACTATAAGATATTTTCTACTCTTTAGAAAGGTAAACATCTTAAAGGTGATGGCATCCATTGCTTCTTCAGGGATAGGAAAAGAGCACTCTCCCTGACTGTTGACAAAATATAAACTTACACAAACTTCTGGAAGTCAATAAGGTAACATCTGTCAACCATGAGATGCATGTACCCTTTGACCTTGCAATTCTTCAACTAGGAATTTATTCTACCAATGAACTTAAAAAGAATTTCCCCCAAAAAATTCTCTCTCTCATTCTCTTTCTCTCTCTCTCTCTCTCACACACATACACACACACACAAAACTAGCAGTTGCAACACTTATATTAGAGGGAAAAATGGAAGGAAAGAAGGGACAGAAAGAAGGAAAGAAAAGAAAAACCTGGACTGTCAACTGTTAATCAAGAAAAGACAGGGTAAGATATATTTATGATTTATTATGTTACTTTTAAAAAGAATCTACATGTGGAAATACTCATGATGGAATGCTAGTAGGAAAATAGAAAAAGCAGCTTATAAAATATTTGCAGTATGGCACTATTTTTTAATTAAAAATAGATGTGTATAGTTCAACATTGAAAAAAGAATATAAAGATTTACAGCTTATATGACTTTCTGTCATGTACACATTTTCCAAGTACAAATACATGATTTTTATAATCAGAAAAAAATTACTTGTTTTCAACTTTCAATGGAAAGGCAATTAAACAATCTGTGTCCTTGTATACTCTATATTTCAGAAACAAAATACTTAGTAGAGTTCATGTCTCAGAGGTTATAAAAATTAATAATTAATTATGCTTAACTTTTGGAAACGCTACAGCTTAAATCATCTAAAAGCTCTGTACAGGATTTGGCTGTAGGGAAAAGATACACTCTCACACCTTCTAATCCATTCAACACCTTTCTTTTCTTTGCCTCATTCATCAAATGCTGTCACCTGATGTTGCATAATCCATGTGTGTGTGCATAAGTAGAATTGGAGTGTGATTGCATTGACTATTACTGAGCACTGACAATAGGAAACCACATCAACTGAGAGCAGCCCTCAGTTACAATTTAGGTGAGTATCATAACCAATGTGCAAGAATGTTTGTTGTCTGTTACTGGAAAAAACAGCAAAAAAGAACCGGTGCTCTTTATATTGCCATATTTTCTGACATAATTCTGATATAAATAAAGAGAGTAAAGGAAGAGTAATTTTAGTCTGAAGAATATGATGAAAATAGTTATTATACTTAGCAAGGTAAAAGATCTGTAGGTTATTTGTTTTTCAGAACAGGATTTGAAAATATTTCCATATTATACTTTTGGTCTATGAAATTCTAAAAAGGTATTGACTTTCTCTGTGTCCATCATAAACTCAGTGTTTTTCAGCTTCATATCTTGTTTAACTACATAAGCTAATGGTGATTTAGAACATTCTTCCAAGTATGTTCTCTCATGCTAGTCCAAGGAGTGACAATGGTGGGGAAAAATAAATGTTAGAATATCAAATAATTACTGAAAGCAATTAGGTAAATAAAGATATCTATGATTCTTCAATGAAGGACTACAACACCTGTATAGTACTAATGTGAACTTTGGCTCTCTAAGAGATAGGATACAAGATTGGAACATATAGATTTATTTGAAAATGCAACTTTTTTAATGATAAGGAAAAATTATTTCTAGGGCATACTTAGCCTTGGATAAAAGAGAAAACAAACAAAAAATTATCACAGAGATGGTTTTCCTGTTAGTAAAGTGACCTCAATACCTACTATGTACAGGGTATTATTTAAACTATTTCTGCGCAATTTAAAATTTAACTACAATAGGATTACCTAACCTGCACTATTCCATGTATCATGGTTATAAATTAGCTATTTATTTATTGTCAATGTAATATAAAACTCAAAAGGAAATAAGAAAATAGTTTATTCTGAGTCAAATATGAGTGACCATGGCCCAGGGACACAGATTCAAGTTATATTCTATGACATGTTCCAAAGTGAAAGAGTTTACATTAATTTTTATAGCTAAAGAACAAAACATTTCATAATCCAATACATTCAACAAATACAATGGTGCGGGCACTAAGTAGGCAAGTTACAGCAGAGCAGGGAAATCTTTCCAAAAGGTATCATGTTATGGCATTCTGAGCTTTGGGATTGGTAGAAGATAGAGGTCTTCTAAGTGTAACAATATAGTCTGAGAAGTTTGCCTAATAGGCATGGGAATATTAGGTCAGATAGAGGTTAAAAGTGAACAGCCTATTTAACTAAATTGCCTAAGATAGCCTGAAATAATTTTGGCTTTTGATGTGAAACATTCCATCTTTCTACAAACAGGATATTCCTCTCAATCAAGGTCAAACAGTCTGCGGGATTTTTAGTGTAGATACAGCTTCTTCAGTTTCACAGAGCATATTCAGAAATTTATTATGTTAAAGAATTTGAGCAAATGCCTTGTGTAGAAGAAAGGCTGAGTGTTTTAAGTTAGATTTCCATTTCTGGGGTTTTCCCCCCTATATTTTGAGGAGTAAGGGGATATAGGATGAGGATGGAAGGAGACAGAATGGGAAAGTGCTGGCATCAGGACGATAGTCGTTAGACTAGATTAGGCTCACAGTTGTTTTTGTGAGCCTCTGCAAGGCACTTAATCTTTTAGAATCTCAGTGTACTTATTTGTGGAGTGAGGGGCTCAGAAAAATGATGTAACAAGCTTCTCTGCTTCTGAGCATTCTGGATCAATAGAGGTGGGAGAACAAGAGAAAGAAATAAGGATTTATGTGACGTCCTCGAGCAGTGTAAGGATAATGTCCACTCTATGACAAGCCCCCCCAACCAAGGGCACAATAGGGAGTCTTCAACTCTCCTACCTTTGAGGATTTTGCTCAAGGGGGCTGACTATAAATAAGCAACCTGCACCTAAGATTCTAGCTCCACCTAGAGAAGATAATTTGGAATTTCAACCTCAACAGTTATTCACAGACAAAAATAAAGGCACATGAAGTTTATATCTCTGATGAATCCTCCAACCCACAAACTCCTCTCATACTCAGCTAGAAGAGATGATTTGCCTAAAGTTGATAAAAGGTTTAAATTGTACCCTCTCCTTAGATTATTTTTAATGTAGCCAACAGAAGGCCAATGTTTAAAAAAATGAGTAATAAATATGCCACCTATGGTAACTTTTGAAATAAATATTATGCTTTTAGAGTTCTATTCTTTTGGGGAAAAGGTGAATGATTAAAGTGCTTGAAAAAAATATATTTCACATATACAGAAGTATATTTAAGGGATATATGAACTCTAGGCTATGCTTTCCAGCCTATTTTAATGAGCTTGTGCTGATTTTGTTATAATATTCGCAGACCTGAAAACGTGACACTTAATGGGTTAAATGCTCATAGTCAACTACCATTGTTATTCTTTTTTATATTCAAATTGTGCCAGATTTCAAGGCAGCTCATGTATGTTTTTGAAACAACCTCACTGCTTTCTGGCAGAACAGAATGTTCCATGTTTATCACTATTTCCCCAATCCTAGATCTGGAATGATTCCTTCTGGTGGAAGAAGTACTTAGAAACTAAGGTATACATGCACACATTTATTTCTGGGCATGGGTTTATTGACTCAAATTTAACATTTAAAGAGGTTTTTCCTTTATTTCTTTAATTTATATTTGTATCTCCTTTCCTCTTCAATGAAAATCATGAAGCACCAATATATCTTATTTTTTCTGTACTATAATTGACTAAAGTCTCAGGATTTCAATACTGGTTTTACCATTAACAAACATAACTAAAGTTTAAGATTTCTTTGCAGCTCTTTTTGTTCTATAACTACATTCTAATATAAATGTATAATTGGAATATTACATTCAAATTTTACTTAAATAATTATTTTATTTTTCTTTTTTAAAGAGAGAGGGACAGTAAGAGAGAGAGACAGAATCAATTTTATTTAATTTTTCATGTGACTTTCATTGCTCAGATACTTCATCATGTACGTGGTGCTGGGGTTTGAACCCGTGTACTCACACATGCCAGGCAAGCACCGTAACGGCTGAGCCACTGCTCCAGCCCTAAAAATTATTTTCTTTATGTGATTATCAATTTTATATTGTTAGTCATGGTTGTTTTGTTTGTTTTCAAGTTAAAACAGTTGAACTGATATTGTATCTTAATTCAACAGAAGCCTGAAAGATGAAGCCTAAAATGAAGACTTCAACCCCCAAGATTTCCCCAACAAAGCTGAGCAACACAGCAGACAAAACCCTGGTAAAATCTTGCAATCTAAGAAGTAAGGACTTAAGCGTTCCTGATTATATTACACTATTTTATCTGGTATCAAATTTTTATTATTCGATGATTATGCATGCTAATTGTTATAAGCTACAAAAATTGGGATAAAAAGCGATGGCTCATACAGATATGGCAGCCAACTTTTGCTTATTTGATATATTACAAGATAGCAATACCTCACATAATTTAAATTTATTAGTAGTATCAACTTAATTATAATCTTTTATGCTGATTCCTTTTCTGTCCCACATCTTCTGCCACCAAATTCCCAAACCTTTTTCCTAATTAAAAATTCTAAAATAATCTACTTTCATTCAACAAATATTTGTTAAAACCTTTGGTGTACCAACCATGTGGTCTTGACTTGAGAATACTGATAAAGGAGAGAATAACAAATGAAGATATTTGAATAATCCAGTCAAATGATGCTCATGTTTATGTAGTTACAAACTAAAAAAGAGTTTAGAATAATATAGAAAGGAAATAAAGTCAAGTTACAGCTACAGTTCTGAGATAGAAAGGCTCTATGCCTCTTTGACCCTTAAAATTATTTACCCAAGAAGGAATCAGGCAAGTTTATACACTCATTTTCTCAGAGCTCTGGTGGACTGGAGAAAAAAATGGAGGTCAAGGAATGGTAGTGAAGACAGCTGTATCCTTGTCCTTCATGCTCCTTGCCCTTTCCCTGAACATCTTTAAGGCCAGAAGAGACAGCAATATTAAGGAATATCATTTCTGTTCCCTTCTATCTTCCCTGAGGGAGGGTCTGGTCTGCCCACACAGTTCTTTGGTAACCAGGGAAAGCATTAATTTGACACTGTTTTCTGAATGGCCAGGAAATCACACTGAGTTAAAATACTTTGTACAGAAATAGTGACTCCACATAGCCAAATTCCTTCTTAATAAAAAATACACTTTTTTGTATTCCAGGAAATAAGAGCTCTTTATAGGTACTGGAATAAAACAGTAGATACACCAGGGTTGTTGGTGTTGATACCAGAGTTGAAATGTAACTCTTCCTTAATGGGTACAGTTACTGCTTATCAACGACATTTAGAAGAAAGTGATAAAGATAATCCCAAATCACCAAATCATTAATATGGCTTTGAAGTACATTACATTTTTGGGACTGACTCTAGCTCAGGGGTTCCTTCGACAGAGCAAGTACGATCTCCTGTGATTTGAAATACATTACATTTTTATCATCCCTTAAGAAAATTCCCTTTTCAATAATATTGGTTCAGTTCCAGACTAAAATTCTAAGTATTTAAACGCTCTTGGTTAAAAAAAAAATTCAACAGAGAACTATTCAATAGGTCTGAACCACTTTTCAAAATTCAAAGAGTAAGAAATGTCACCCTGGCATGCGTGAGGACCTAAGGACCTGGGTTCAAACCCCAGTACCTTATACACAACGAAGTGTCAGAGCAATGAAAGTCACATGAAAAACTAAATAAAATTGATTCTCTCTTTCTCCCTCTCTCACTGTCCCTCTCTCTTAAAAAAAAATATACACATACACATTTAGTTCCTTCTCCTCCTTTGGGCTACCAGGATATGACACAATCCTCAGTTTACAAAGCCACAAAACTCAATATCCATCCACTACAGGTATTCATACAGTCAGTCACACATTAGTTCACACACACACACACACACACACACACCCGCCAAGACATTCACCTCTGGTGAGAACAGGCAACAGAAGTTCATGACCTGGAAGAAAGCCCCTCTCCAAACCTTTCCCTTTCCAATTTCTAGGAAGATGTTCCCCAGGTTCAGGTCCTTCTCCTCTTCTGCTTCCCTTCCTCCATATTTATCAACATTTGCTCTTCCTAACAACCCAGCTTCCTTTATTCATGGACAGATTCGTCCTCCAGTAGTATTTATTTGGCCTAAACAGTATCATTTTTATTGAGGCTTTAAAAATTAGGAAAATTTTCACAAGAATATAAATGAATAGGTTCTCTCAAGAAATCTAAAGATCTAAAAACTCTGGACCCATATCCCTGCATTACATAGTTAGCCAGAGCTAGGTAGAGATCAATCCCTTTAGTTTAAGTCTACCCATATAAGATTATCTGTTAGTGAAGAACTTCAATTTACCCTGTGGACAAGAGGAAGCCAATGAAAATGTTTAACTGGGGAATGACAAGATAGGTGTATTCTAGAGAGATCACATGTGTGAATATAGAATGAGGGTGCGAGAGAGAAACAGAAACTGATTAGAGGTCTAGGGTACTAATGATGAAGGCCTGACGTAAGACAACAAAATTGGAGGAAGAACTACAAGTCCAACACCTTTGGCAAGTGAAATCAATAAGATTAAATGACACGTTGACTAAACTGAAAGATGGAAAGGGAGGGATTCCAGCTTTCTGATTCTAAACTTTCTGATTTAAGACTTGGGAAGGTAGGCTGCAGTGGTGGTGCAGCAGTTAAGGTGCTCACCTGGCATGCATTCAAGGACACAGTTTCAAACCCCAGCACCACATGCACATGAGGTAATGGAATAATGAAAGTCAAATGAAAAACTCAATAAAAATATATTCTCTCCATTTGAAAAAAATTATCTAAAAAGAATTGAGAAGATAAAAGCAGACAGTTAAGCTCTTTTTCAAAGCAGGGGATTCAGGAGAAATATATTGAGGGTAAAGAAGGATAAGGAAGTTTTTTTCCATCATCATCATCACCACCACCAGCAGCATATTTTAGCTTGGGTAGCTGTAGGTCAGCCAGGTAAAGATGTCCATAATTCATTCAAGGGACATACATAGATAAAGACACAGATGCTTTAAGGTAGCTAAATCAAAATGCCCTGTGAAGAAAGATCAGGAGAAAGACAAAAGAAAGAGTTATAGTGTGGGGAGATATCAGCCACTAAACAGATGTTCGAAGTCACTGGAGCAAGCCAGATTGCCTGGAAAGAAAGCTTAGAGTGAGAGAAGGCAAAGAAGAAACCCTTAAGGGACACTGACATTTTAAGAGGAGGAAAAACTAACAAAGAGACAGAGGTAGATTGATCAGAGAGAAACAGGGGAAACCAATGTACTGGTCACCAGGTAGTAAGGGAAGAGGGGTGTTCAAGGAAGGTCTGGTCCCCAGAGCCAAATGCCACAGATAGATCAAGGGTAGGAAGCAGTGAGAAAAGACCATGGTGAAATAGGTATTTGAGGAAGAAACGAAAGATGTCAACCAGGGGCCAGAACCACAGAGATTTCTAGGTCTCTTCCCATGTACTGACTAGAATTGCCTTAGGGAATGGATAGTGTAGCAATGATGATACTGTGAGAACCCTTTAAGGTCTCAGAGAGCAGGCAGGATGGAGACACAGGAATCCATAATATCTCTTAGGTAAATTTGAGCTGGTTCTCTGACCCCAATGGAGCACTCTCAGCTTCATAGTCCCCATGTCCCTGCCTACTTTGCACTGTCCTCACTAAAACACAGCCTTCACACTTTCAGCTTCCCAGAACAGCAAAGTAAAATTCTTCCAATGTAAACTATTTACAATACTTCAAATGTAGGCACATTCCCCATGAATTATAACCAGCGCTTGTCCCACTAGAGGTTAGCTCCATACATCCATACATTTAAATCTCTTCCTCACCCCTTTCTTCTTCTGTCTCCACAATACTTCTGTATGTCATGACCCTCACTTCTAATTACCCAAGACCCATATTTTGCTCCCAAGAGTCCACATTCAATATCAGAGATGACTAACATGCCCCCATGCGATGCCAACCACAACATAAAGAGAAGCATATAAGGAATAAGTAGGTTTTCAGTTGGGTCTTAAGCCTTTAAGCTCTGAAGGCACAATGTGGCATAGCTAATAAAGTACTATATTAAATTTGTTCTCAGGAGAACAAGTACAGTGCTGGCTCCGGCACTACTTAACTTTGTAAACTATTTTTGTAACTGTAAAAGCACTTTATAAATGTGAGATATTTATTGTAACTGATGTTTCTGAATTCTGAAAAGATGTTAGGGAGTTCCAAGGTGGAGTGGTCGATCCCTTGTTCAAACTGGTGAAAATACTTATAGATTACAGCTGATCTGAAGTAGAGGCAAGATGTGGACAAATCAAAATAGCAGCTTATAAAGGTGTATTCCGCTTGACTATAAAAACCATTCTATTAGGAAGACGAATCTTCTGTAGAATTAAAAAATATCAAAAAATAGGGGGCTGGAGAGGTGGCTCAGTGGTAGAGAACTTGCCTGGCATGGCTGAGGACCTGGGTTCAAACCCCAGCACTACATACACAACTAATGTTGGAGAAACAAAAATCAGGTGAAAAAAACTAAATAAAAACTGACTTTCTCTTCCTCTCTCTCTCTTTAAAAAAACCCACAAAATGGAGCCCACAGTCAAAAGTATTTTATTTTCTGAATTCCTGTGTATAATTAAAATTTGACTATATTATATAAATGGTTTGATAATTCATTTACTATATGATGTTGAAAACAGATCATCTGACTCATGTTTTAATTTTCTTTCTGTCTAATTCTGAGAGGCTGTTATGATTTCCAAGTAACAAATTTAATTTTTTATTTGGGACAAATTTTTATTTGGCTGAATTAACTAAGAATTACTGAACAATGACTAACTTTTCTATTTCAACTAATTTAATTTGAATTTGTATTTTATTAGTCCCTCAAATTGCAGTGTAGCATGTTCTTAAATGGAGATAGGGTGTAATGAATATCTTTTATATTAGACACACCTCAGTCATCACTTCTTGCCAGCCCTGTAAACTTGGAAAAGAGTCATGACTGCTAAAAGCCTCAGATTACTATTTGTAAAATTGGGATAATAGTACCTACCTTGCAAGACTACTATGAAGGATTAAGGGGAAAAGTGTATAAAACAATTAGCACAGCACTTGACCCACTGTAGATACTTAGGAAATCAATATTTAATATCAATAACCTTTGTAGAATACAGTCATACCAGCAAAACTATTGAATGTATTTTATTTTTTTTAAAGAGAGAAGGACAATGAGAGACAGAGAGAGAGAGAAAAACTCAATTATTTTAGTTTTTCATGTGACCTTCATTGCCTTGACACTTCATTGTGTTTGTGGTGCTAGGGTTTGAACCTGTGTCCATGCACATGCCAGGCAAGCACTGTAACCACTGAGCCACCACTCCAGTCTATTAAACATATTTTAAATAAATAGAAAAATATCTCAGATTTGGTCATAAGTGTTTCCCCTCAGTCAGACAAAGATTGGTATATACTAAATGTAGGCTTGTACTTTCTCATGCAGAATTCTGCAAACTAAACTGTTTTCTAAAAACCTAACGTTTTTCAGAACTCATATGATCTGAATTCACTTGTCTCTTAAGTCCTGAATTGACCATGAGATCTTTATTTCACTTTTTTGTAAAATGTTTTGTTTCATTAAAATTTATAAATTTTTGATTAATCATTGCTACACCAGTCCCTGTTGAAGGTACCACATATAGATAATATATGTTCTATATTACAACTATAAAATCTAAAGAACTGAATTTTGAAACACTAATGGTAAAATACTGTGGAACTCTATGTGTTTTTGTCTGCTGCACTTAGGGTTTGTAAAAGATAAAGATGGACAGAACACAACAATATCATATTTTTTTTCATTGTTTAGAATCTCAACAGAAGGCCAAAGAAATTTGCCATGTGTACTATATGAAGCTACGCTCTGGCCTTACCATACAAAAGAAGGCCTGTTACTTTAGGAAAGAAACCATCAAACAGTGTTCACAAAGAAAAGGTAAGGGAAACCATACCTTTCTTGGCAATAGAGATGGGTATCTATTGGCCTTAATTTACCACATCACATTTATAAATTTTTTCCTCACCCAAAAGAGTAGAGATGATGAACTGTTTATTTTCCATTTTTAAAATGGCGTATAAAGAGTTTTTAATAGCGTGAGGGATATGGTATGTTATAATGTTAAGTAAAAACAAAGGACAAAATTATATACAAATAGGTTTACAATATTTCTAAGTAATTTTATTTAAAGGAGAAAACTAAAAGGTTAATAGTGGTTGCTTTTGGAGTGTTGAGACCATGGGTGACTAATTTTCTTCCTCCTGGTGTGCTCTGCTGGGGTATAAATATGCCAGGAGGTACTGATTCCAAACCATGGAGTGCCCAAAGTCCTGGGATCAGTTACCACTGTTAGCAAGCAGACTTGGTTGGCTAGGAATCATCAAAAGTGAATGGCATGTGTATAGAGTGGGGACTAACAGTCCACTCCTATCCAACTTCTGTCCTACAGGTGGAAAGCACAAAGAAAAACATTGGGTATCTGCTGCCTATCAACTGCCTGCTGCAGATCGCAGAGTCTTTGAAATATCTGACATCCAAGAAAATACTGGATCATTTGACATATCAAGTATCCGAGGTGTGACTGGTCACAAGGGATGGTGTGGGGTTAAAGAGGGAAGTAAGACACAGGACCCTGGCAAGTGGGCAGTCCCAAGTCTGTGTCTTAATGTGTATTAGAAACTTCTATTTAATACTGATGTGCCAATTTAGTGGTATCCAGAATAGTGTAACTGATCTAACAATGCATGTGCATTTTATAGTTAGCATACCATCATTATTTTAAACTGGAAACTCATATGTGTTATCCCTGATGGAAATATATTATCCTTTGAGAGAAAAATTGTATTATTCCCCCAAATTTCAACATTTTCCCATGAAAGGAAAGGAAGACCTATTATTTTTAAAATGGAATTTCAACACTTAATATATATTAAAGACTAGTTAAAATGGTTTTCAATTTTATCACCTATTTGTACAAAGTTCCAAATTGATGGTAACTATCAAGAAGTGAAGAGGAATTAAGGGTGTAGCCCAGTGGTAGAGCACTTGTCTAGCATATGCAAGGTCCTGGGTTTGATCCCTAGCACCAAAGGGGGAAAGAAAAAGAAATGAAGGGATCATCATTCAGGAAACTTAAGAAGGAATTACATGTTGCAATTTAAAAGCATAAATCCTGATATAAACATATTAAAGTCACAAAAGTAATACTGAAATTTTTCATTCAGGATTTTAATTCACTTTGCTTTAGAAGTTCACATATAGATTCAATATTTAGTAATCTCTTTAATATTTTGTATATTTATTTTCTTAGATAATTCTATAACATAAAGAAAATATGGTGATTTTTCCCACAGGTACCATATCAGTAGCCCCTAAATCTGCACCAGTCTATCTCCACACACTTTAAAAATATTATCATTTTCTATGTATGCTGTGACATTAAAAAAAAAAAAAAACCCAGGAGCATTGCTCTAAGTGTCTCTGTTATTAAGCCAGAAGAAAGAATTAGGATTACACCTGTATTCCCCTGGACTATTAGAAATATTTTTAAAATGGGCATTCACTTACCCATGCCTATCAAAATGTAGTTCCTTCTTTCCCACAGTTCCTTAGACTATGGGAAACCAAGAAATGGAAGTTTCTTCAGGCAATGCCCGTCATTTTTGAAGCTTCTTCCTCCCCACCAAACTCTCCCACAAGCACTCTAACAGGGCCTCCTCCCACAGCATTCTTTCTTTCAGGAGACTAGCACCTTTAACCCCATTCAGGTGTCACACTTCAGCCTTTGAGCTATGTAAAGCTTGTGCCAAAGGCGGTCATCTCTCTGCCACTAGTGACAAAAGATAGCTCAAATTGCAAAGTAAAAAAAATTTTGAGGATACACTTCAAAAAAATGCTTTGTCAAAAGACTTATTCATGAGAACAAGTTTTATGAGTTTCACTTATTATGGGAATTTGACTTGTTACAGAATCTTGTGCTTCCCTGAGTACCTACAATGATCAAACTGTTAGTTTTGTTTTGGAGGAAGGAGGTTATGTGATCAATGTTGAAGACCTGGGAAAAGACCAAGCGAAAGGTAGAATATCTCCTTGTCTGTAATTACATAATAATGCTTAGTAGAGTAAAAAGTAAAGCTAACAGGGCTTGGGCTATACTCAGTGGCAGAGCTAGCACATGTGAAGTTCTGAGTTTGATCCTTAGCACTGCATAAAAATAAATAAATAAAATAAGGGTATTCTGTTCATCTCAACTAAAAAAGAATTTAAAAAGTAAACCGACTAAACCATCAAAATGGATTAATTCAAATATATGAAATCGATTCAGTTACCTGTGCTCATCCCAATGCGTTGTCAGTGGATGCCTGACCATCACTAGGTTGAGAAGGATTCAGAAGTTTCCTCAGGGTTACTCATGGAAGAATGTATCTGTTATGAAATATGAAGGAGGAACCATAGGTATTTGTTATTGCTATATTACCCACTCAATTTTTCCAGCTTTATCATTATCACCAAAGTATAATCTTTAACAAAAAGAACATGCCACTGCTACAACAACATTTTAAATATTTAATAACTGTATTGAAGAATTTATCAGATGATTTTCAAATTTTAAGACCTTCTCAGAACTAAAAAAAAAAAGTTTTACATTTGTTGATATGTAATAAAAAGGGAGGATAGTCTCTGGTGATGGAACTGAAATATTTTGATAAAAATGTATCTCACCAAAGTGATTTTATACATTCTCTTTCAGAAAAGGTGTTATTGCGCTACCATGAGTCTCAGTACCCCTCAAGTGAATCAGGTAATTTGGAGGCTGGGGTAGCTGTAGAGCTTGAATTCTTATGTTTGGAGTAAAGATAAATACAAAATACTCCATCGGAAAGGATGATGGTTTCAAAAGGTTTTCTCCACCAAAGTTCATGATAGAGTCTTGGATTCTTAGAGGATTTATTCTATCACATTAATTTTTTAGATCAATGCATAGGAGAAAAGTTTGGCTACATATAATAAAAATCTGTGTTACCCAGAGCATGAATGGCAGTTCTGCTCAAAGGTTGTTCAGAGACATAGCTTCTACCTTATAGCTCTGCCAGCAGCTACACAGTTCAAGATTCCCAGCCACCATGACAATGTCCAATCAGAGGGACAGAGGAAAACGAATGCACTCTGTTTAATGGCACAACTAAAAGTTACACCTAAGAACTTTGTCCTATTGCTACATGTCACCATGAGAAGAAGGCTAGGAAATCTTCCATTATTATATAAGAAGAAGTGGATATTAGGGGACAGTCATGTAAAGCCTGTACCTTCATGCAGGGAGGGAAGCCAATTCCTGGAGAAGTGCCCAAATTCTAATTGGAGAGTCACAATTCTCCAGTTGGGAAACGTATTTTTTTGTAAATACTGATTTCTCTCCTTCAAGGTATTTAGGAGTACCCTCTTCTCATTTAGTAAGTAGACACTGTTAATAAGTCACTCTCTGGGCCTGGAGCAGTGGCTCAGCAGTTGCGGGGCTTGCCTGGCATGCATGAGGATGTGGGTTCAAACCCTAGGACCACATATACAGAGAAATTTCCCAGCAACAGAGGCCACATGCAAAACTAAATAAAAATTGATTCTTTCTCTCTCTCTCTCACTGTCCCTCTTTCTTTAAAAAATAATAAATGACTCTACTTTCACTTGGATGCAAACATCTCTAAGTGAATATAGTTATTTTGCTCGATATCTTGGACTCTTGCTGGGTGTTAAAAATCATTGAAATTAAGATGAGTTGCAAGTATTAATTTTATAATTTCCTTTTTATCTTTTTATTATTAATTTTATAATTAATGACAAATGAAAGTATGTATTTATCATATACAACATGAATTTTTGAAGTATATATACATGGTAGAATAATTAAATTGAGCTCATTGGTAACTCATTATCTCATGTAATCATTTTAATTGTAAGGTGATGGTGTTGATGGTAAGATGTTAATGGTGAACCTGAGTCCTCCAAACACAGACATCTGGCTGCATGCCAACAACAAGGAGCAGTCTGTAGAGGTAATAGAAACATGATAACTGGTGGGATTGACTATCCATTTGTGTATATTCGGGTGTTTGGCCTATTTTGAAGAAGGAGTTTTGTTTGTGCTATTGTAAATAAAACAACCAGTTACTACTGATGACTTGCTTCTGCAGTAGGGGAAGGAGAGAAGTGGATGCAGCCCTTAAAATCTGTTGTCTGCCAGCACCTGAGTGCTTGTTAGAAATGCAGGATTTCAAGCTCCCCCAGGACTGAATCAGGATTAGCATTTTAACAAATCTCCAGGAGACAGGATTTCATTAAATTTTGAGAAGCACTGCTATGCAGAATGAGCCAATTCTTTTAATTGGCTTTAGGAACTATGTTCTTCCAAGTGTTTTTTGCAAAATAATCATACATTCTAAGACTGCTGAAAGGGTGGCGGGAGTGGGGCACACATTTCCACATTACAAGACTTATGGACAGGAGAACAATCTACATACTTTTTTTTAATTAGATGATATAGAGTTACAATTGAGGGGGAAACATTATCAAACATTCAAGAACAAATGTATATATACTTAGTTATCTAGGGCTAAAGCCATGTCATGGATGCCCAGCTTGGGTTCCCCATGTTGCTCTTTACCCAAGAAGAACCCCTGAGTTAAATGAATATCTCCTTGAGGTCAGACATCACCTTCTGAGATGATTCCCCTATATTTGCTACCTCCAGTTTCCTAGGTGATTTTCCTACACCCTCCCCCCACCCTGTCCCCCAGTCTACTCCTCCAGGTATCCTAGGGAGTCATCTCCCTGTTGCGATAAGAATCATACAATTTGAGGTTATTATTAGCTTAGCCGTCTAACATACTGCTTCCCAACGTATTCTAGCTTCCACAGATGAGAGAAACCATTTGGCCCTTGAGTCTCTAAGATTGGAATACTTCACTTTGAATAATTCTTTCCATCTCCATCCATTTGATCTCAAACGCCATAAAATCGTCTTCTCTAATGGCCGAGGAGTATTCCATTGTATATATGTACCAAAGTTTTTGTATCCATTCGTTGAGTGAGGGGTGTCTGGGTTGGTTCCATAATCTAGCTATAGTAAATTGAGCTGCTATAAACATTGATTAAGCTACATCACTATAATATGCTGATTCTAACTCTTTTGGGAAAATACCCAGGAGTGGGATAGCTGGATCTAAGGTGGTTCCATCCTTAATTTTTTGAGGATTCTCCACACTGCTTTCCAGAGCGGATGAACCAGTTTGCAGTCCCACCAGCAGTGGACAATGTTCCTCTTTTCCCACAGCCCCTCCAGTATCTGTTGTTGTTCGAATTTTTCATTTTTGCAACTCTAACAGGAGTGAGGTGGTATCTCATTGCAGTTTTGATTTGCATTTCCCTTATAGCTAATGATGTAGAGCATTTTCTCATATACTTATGGGCTTTCTGGACTTCCTCTGGTGAGAAGTTTTTTTTAGATCAGTAGCCCATTTTATTGATTGGATTATTTGTGGTTTTGGTGTTTGATTTCTTTAATTCTTTGTATATTCTGGATATTAGCCCTCTGTCCGAGGTGTAGCAAGCAAAGGTTTTCTCCCATTCTGTAAGTTCTCTCATGATGCTCTTGACTAGATCTTTAGATGTGCAAAAAGTTTTTAGTTTAAATACATCCCATTCATTTATTCTTGACTTTACTGCATGAGACATGGGAGTTTTGTTAAGAAAGGCACTGCTGACTCCTATGTCCTACTTCTTTTTCTAGTAAGTTTAAAGTTGTTGGCTTAATATCCAGATCTTTGACCCATTTTGATTTAATTTTTGTGCATGGTGAAAGATAAGAATCCAGCTTCAGTTATCTACATATGGCTGTCCAATTTGTCCAACATCATTTGTTGAACAGACTATCTTTCTTCCACACTGTGCTTTTGCCCCCTTTATCAAATATCAAATAAAGATATGGGGATTTGTCTCAGGATCTTCTATTCTGTTCCGCTGGTCTTCAGTTCTGTTTTGATACCAACACCATGCTGTTTTTGCTACTACAGTATAATTTCAAGTCAGGGATTGAGATACCCCCTACTTCTTCCTTCCTATAGAGTAATGTTTTGGCTAGTCTGGGTCTCCTGTTATTCCATATGAACTTAAGAATTGCTTTTTCTATATCTGTGAAGAATGCCATAGGTATCGTGATGGGGATTGCATTGAATCTGTATAGGGCTTTGGGTAGAATGGCCATTTTTATATATTGATTCTGCCCAACCATGAGCATGGAATGTTTTTCCATCTACTCAGGTCTTCTGTAATTTCTTTTCTTAGTGTTTGATAGTTTTCTTTGTAAAGGTCCTTAATATCCTTTGTAAGGTTAATGCCCAAGTATTTCATTTTTTTGAGGAGATGGTGAATGGGAGAGATTTCCTGATTTCTTCTTCTGCGGATTTGATGCTGGAATAAAGGAAAGCTAGTGACTTACTGGAGTTGATCTTGTAGCCAGCTACTTTGCTGAAATCACCTATAAGCTCTAGGAGTTTTCTGACCAATGATATTGGGTCTTCTAGGTATAGAATCATGTCATCAGCGAATAGAGATAACTTAACTTCCTCTTTTCCTATACGAATACCTTTGATTTCCTTGTCTTGTCTGATAGCTCTGGCAAGGGTTTCAAGGACTATATTGAACAAGAGTGGGGGAAGCAGACAGCCTTGTCTTATTCCTGAATTCAGTGGAAATGCTTTCAGTTTTTCTCCATTGAGGATAATGTTGGCTATGGGTCTGTCGTAAATGGATCTGACATAAAGTATCTTCTCCTGATCCCTATCTTTTCCAGAGTTTTGAGCATAAAGTGGTGTTGAATTTTATCAAATGCCTTCTCTGTATCAATTGAGATGATTATATGATTTTTGTTTTTAATTCTGTTTATGTGGTGAATCACATTTATTGATTTGTGTATGTTGAACCAGCCTTGTTTTCCTGGAATGAAGCCCACTTGATCATGATGAATTATATATATATTTTGTTGTTGTGGTGGTGGTGGTTTAAAAGAGAAAGAGACAGTGAGAGAGACAGAGAAAGAGAAAAAACTTTATTTAGTTTTTCACGTGGCCTTCATTGCTCCAACACTTAGTTGTGTACGTGGTGCTGGGGTTTGAACCCAGGTCCTCATGCTTGCCAGGCAAGCGCCAAAACCACTGAGCCACCGCTCCAGCCCCGATGAATTATATTTTTAATGTGCTTTTGCATCCGATTAGCTAAAATTTTATTAAGGATTTTTGCATCAACGTTCATCAGGGAAATTGGTCTGTAGTTTTCTTTTCTTGACAAGTCTTTGTTTCGTTTTGAAATCAGTGTAATATTTGCTTCATAAAAAGTGTTTGGGAGTGTTCCCACTCTATCAGTTTCATGGAAGAGCTTGTAGAGGATCGGTGTTAGTTCTTCTGTGAAGGCTTGGTAGAATTCTGCTGTATATCCATCTGGACCTGGGCTTTTCTTTTTTGGGAGAGCTTTGATTGCTGCTTCAATTTAGATATCTGTGATTGGTTGGTTTAGATTTTCATTGTCCTCCTGTGTTAAAGAGGGAATGTCATATATGTCCAAGCACCTGTCCATATCCTCCAGGTTATCAAACTTGGCAGAGTATAAATTTTCAAAATAGGTTCTGATAATCATCTGGATCTTGGATGAGTCTGTGGTGATATCCCCATTTTCGTCTTTGATTTTGTTGATTTGCTTTCTTTTGTTCTTCCCTTTAGTGAGGTTGGCAAGGGGTCTGTTGATCTTGTTTATTTTTTCAAAGAACCAACTCTTAGTTTTGTTAATAGTTTGTATTTTTTTGTTGTTGTTGTTCTCAATTTTGTTGATTTCAGCTCTGATTTTGGTAATTTCCAGTCTTCTGTTAGCTTTGGGGTTGGATTGTTCCTCTTTTTGTAGTCGTTTGAGTTGAAGCATAAGGCTATTTATCTGGTCTCTTTCTATTTTTGATGTATGCACTCAGTGCTATAAATTTACCTCTTAAGAATGCCTTCCTAGTGTACCAGAGGTTTCAGTATGTTGTTTCCTCATACTCATTCAATTCCAAGAACTTAATTTCTGCTCTCATTTCCTCTTTTACCCATCCTTCATTTAAGAGGGAATTATTCAATTTCCAAGTGTTTGAGTAGTTTCTGTTCTTTCTCTTGTTGTTGATTGCTAAGATCATACCATTATGATCTGACAGAATACGTAGGATTATATCCACTTTTTTACATTTTTTAAGATTATCCCAGTGAAATAGGATGTGGTCTATTTTAGAAAAGGATCTATGAGCTGCTGAGAAGAAGGTAAATTCAGCTGTCTTCAGATGGAATATTCTGTAGATGTCTGTTAAGCCCAATTGATTAATAGAGTTGTTCAGATTGGAGATGTCTTTATTGATTTTTTGTTTTGATGATCTGTCTAGAGTTGAAAGTGGTTTGTTTAAGTCCCCCAGGATTATTGTGTTGAGATCAATGAGGGGATTAATGTCATTAAGTATTTTTTCCATATATTTGGGGGGGTTGTAATTGGGAGCATAAATGTTAATTATCATTATATTTTCTTGATGGACTGTCCCTTTTAGTATGATAAAGTGACCCTCTTTGTCCTTTCTGATTCTGACTAGTTTTAGTTGGAAATTAATTTTGTCAGAAATTAGAATTGCCATGCCAGCTTGCTTTTTTTTTTTTTTTTT